>JAODXP020007346.1:35000-50000 GCA_027497455.2 Sardinella longiceps | reverse complement strand
CACACACACACACACACACACACAACCTCTTGAGCTCATATACAGTATGCGCACATTCACTATTCACTGCCATGTTACTGATCTTCCTGTTCTCTCCTTCAACCCCCTTTCATCTTGTTCTTGTGTCAGGAAGCACCTTCACCCCCCCTTCATCTTAATGTCACACCTCCGCCTCGTCTTCTTAGCTCACACACACACACACACACACACACACACACACACACACACACACACACACACTTCATTCTCACGCAAGAGTCTGTCACACACTCACACACACATATCATTCTCACGCAAGAGTCTGTCTTATACACACACACGCACCCTCTCTCTCTTTATTCTTATACAAGAATCTGCAACTCACTCACACACACACACACACACACACACACACACACACACACACACACACACACACACACACACACACACTTCAAATATTTAATCAAACACACACACAGGTGTTCAGTGCCTGTCAATGTCCCCTAGCTTTGGTTGTAAGCAGAAGCATGCAATAGATGTAGGACAGGTCTCTGTGTGTGTGTGTGTGTGTGTGTGTGTGTGTGTGTGTGTGTGTGTGTGTGTGTGTGTGTGTGTGTGTGTGTGTGTGTGTTGTGTGCGTGTGTGTGTGCATGTTACTCTTTTTTTATTATCTATGCCATGAGATATTAAGGAATTAACCCTCTCTCTCTCTCTCTTCTCTCTCCCATTCTCTCTCAATCCTCTCACCCCCCTTCCTTCTTTCTCTCTCTCTCTCTCTCCCTCTCTCTCTCTCTCTCCCATTCCTCTCTCAATCCTCCACCCCCCCTCTCTCTCTCTCTCTCGCTCTCTCTCTCTCCATCTCTCTCATCTCCACCCCTCCTCTCTTCTCTCCCTCTCTCCTCCACCCCATCTCTCCCTCTCTCTCCACCCCCTCCCTCTCTCTTCCTCCTCCATCTAACCCCACCTCTCTCTCTCTCCATCTCTCCACCTCTCTCCCTCTCTCTCTCTCTCTCTCTCTCAGGTTGTAGTCCTGCGGGGTCTCCTGCTGTCTCCTGAGCGAGTACAAATAGACTCTGTGTGTGTGAGCGCTGAGTGTGTGTCTAATGCCCAGCGGAGGAGAGGAAGACACGCCCCCTCCCGGAAACACCCGCCAAACCACGCCCCCAATGGCGACGACGATGACGAGGAAGATGATGATGACGAAGACTACGCCCAGGGGGGTGGTGGGTACATGGACCGGCCGGTGGCTCCCTCCACTACCCAGGATGCACTGGGGCCACAGGAAGTGACAGTGGAAGCCGCTGCCGCACAGTATCATGGGAGTTGTAGTCTTACTGGAGACGTGGAGCTGCTGCTGCTACAGGGTCATGAGTCAGAGGGCAAAGGTCACGACCCTGCTGTGACCGCACAGAGTCTAGACGACACACAAAACTACTGCACAGAGAGCAGAGAGGGAGGGAGAGAGAGAGGGATAGAGAGAGAGATAGAAGGAGGCAGGGTAGATGAGAAGGATGAGAGGAGCGCTGGAGAAAAGGAGAGGAAGACGAAGAGAGCCAAAGAGAGGAATGAGACAGGAGAGAAGGGAGAGAGGGAGGGGAGGAGGGAGAGAGAGGAAAAGAGGGATGGAGAGGGGAGGAGAAGGACAGAGAAAAAGAGGAGAGGAGAGAGAGAGAGGAGTTGGACAATCTGGGGGATGTGAACTTGTTCTCTGTCCAGCTGGGAGGACTGACACACACAGAAGAGGAGGAGGAGGAGGAAGAGGAGGAGGAGGAGATGGACCAAGAGGAACAGCCTCTACTGAACCTGGGAAACTCACACACACACAGACACACACACTCTGACACACACAGTCATACACACACTGACACAGACACTCACACACACAGTCGGACAGATAAAAGCACACACACTGACACACACTGTGTGCCTCGGACAAATACACACCCATGGACAGATCCACGAGACCAAAGTCAGACACACACTCCCGTCTTCCCAGCTACTGCCACACCCTCACACACACACACACCCTCACACACACTCCACGCACACACTCCCATTCCAGACACACTCACACACACACACATGCCCATGCTGGAACAGGTGAGATTCCATACGAATCCATACTCACACACACGTTCAGACTCTCACACATACTCACACACACGCTCAGACTCTCACACATACTCACACACACGCTCAAACACACACACACACTCTCACACACACCAGTCTGAGCAGACACAGCTGACACACACGGCTTCTGAGGAGTCAGAGGACGAAGACTCGGACAGAGGGAACACACACACTGGTTACCTAGCAACACACACAGGCTCTCTCCACACACACACTCTTACAGATGACGAAGGAGGAGAGAGGAGGACTGTTCTGGGTACATGACCCGATAGTGTGTGTGTGTGTGTGTGTGTGTGTGTGAGTGAGAGAGAGAGAGAGAGAGAGAGATAGAGAGAGAGAGAGAGAGAGAGAGAGAGAGAACTGTTCTGTGTACAAGATGCAATAATGTATGTCTGTGTGTGTGTGTGTGTGTGTGTGTGTGTGTGTGTGTGTGTGTGTGAATGTAAGATGGTGGTGTATTTCATGTGCAATACAATATATTATACAGTGCAGTATGTGTGTTATTTGTTATTGATGATCTGTGTGAGATGATGAAGCAATAATGCCAGTCTCTGTGTATTTGGACTAAGTCTCTCATCCTGGCAGGACTGTTAAAATGCTTTATAGTCACCTACACAAGAACTAATCCCTATGCACCCTCAAGCCCTTTGGCCTGACCCCTTAAAACAGAATACCAATGCGCCCCTAAGCCCTTTGGCCTGACCCCTTAAAACAGAATACCAATACGCCCCTAAGCCCTTAGACCTGACTCCTTAAAACAGAATCCCAATACACCCTTACTGTAAGCCTTTGGGCCTGACTCCTTAAAACAGAATCCCAATACACCCTTACTGTAAGCCTTTGGGCCTGACCCCTTAAAACAGAATCCCAATACACCCTTACTGTAAGCCTTTGGGCCTGACTCCTTAAAACAGAATCCCAATACACCCTTACTGTAAGCCTTTGGGCCTGACCCCTTAAAACAGAATCCCAATACACCCTTACTGTAAGCCTTTGGGCCTGACTCCTTAAAACAGAATCCCAATACACCCTTACTGTAAGCCTTTGGGCCTGACCCCTTAAAACAGAATCCCAATACACCCTTACTGTAAGCCTTTGGGCCTGACCCCTTAAAACAGAATCCCTATACACCCTTACTGTAAGCCTTTGGGCCTGACTCCTTAAAACAGAATCCCTATACACTCCTAAGCCCTTAGACCCGACCCCTTAAAACAGAATCCCAGTACATCTTCAAGGCATTAAAGGGGCACTCTGGTTCTTACAGCTTTCATGACGTTGCTAGAAGTTGCTGATAAGCGTGATATCTCGGCCGAGGCTACATGGATTTGTTTCATTTTTTGACAACTGATAGTAGCCTACTCAACGACTTCTTGCAATGTAATGAAAGCTGTACGTACCGGAGTTCCTCTTTAAAGCAGACTCAGTAGGCTACACCCTATTGGCCTGAGCCTTATAGTGTGCTACTGTGTAATGTCTTGTGAAATACTTTACTTTCGCATTGTTTTCATCAGGCTTTTCATTCAGTCTCATTGTATTAGACGTAGTGGGTTTATCTGTGTGCAAACGTCCATGTAGCCTATCTGAACAATGTGGTGCTTATAGTTGTGTGTTGGAATGTTATTATCAAATTAATATTATAGGTCTACTATCAAATTCAATTTAATCTGTGTGCAAGCTCAGTGTAAATGTGCAATGTGATGCTAAGGCAGTGTTTCTCAAACTGTGGGGCGGGCCCCACTAGTAGAGCGCAGACACATGACAGGTGGGGCGCGAGACATCTCTTTGCGAACGACCACTGGTCGTACCATGCCCCCCCAAATTCACAGCTATTTGTCAGATATGCACATATTACAGTAAATTGAGCTTTCCAATGGTATTTCAAATGGTATCCTCACGGAAATACATGTATCATGTGCAAATTGAGTCTTCCCGGTGGGGCGTGAAAATTCTCTACCTTCCAAAGTGGGGAATGAAAGAAAAAGTTTGAGAACCACTGTGCTAAGGGTTGTGTTGGTAGCCTATCAAAATGATTTAAAATCAAATTCATGTAAGGCTATCTGATGATGATGTGATTATGGTGATAATTAATCTGTGTAAACACTTATGTTGGAGAGAGACGCAAAAAGAGCACATAGGCCTACTGCACAATATTTCAGTGTGAAGGGTTCACATAGGCTATTTCAATAGGATAGGCCTCGTCCTGCGACATGCATGTCAGTGTTTCTAACAGGTTTCACTTCAGTAAGCAGCACGTTATGAGCATTGGGGTTATGATTCACTCGAAGTCGGTTAAAGGTAAAAGGCTATTTTCCCTTTCCCTTCTAGAGGGGACCACAATATTTCAGTGTTAAGGGTTCACATTTATTATTGATTATTTTAATGTGATTCTGCGACATGTCAGTGTTTTTAACAGAAATAATAGATATTTTCGGTTTCACTTCAGTATCTTGTGTAACGTTAAGCAGCACGTTATGAGTCAGTCACTCAAGACAAGTCGGTTATGTGAAAGGAGAGGATATTTTCCTTTTCCCTTCTACAGGGGGCTTTTCCACGGACGCTTTTAGGCTCAGACATTCATTTTGTTTGGGTGGCGAGAAGCACACAGCCTGCCCTGGGGGGATAAACGAAATAAACTCGCCCTCCTGGTTTGTCCTGCTGTCGGTAGGCTAACTGTCAACACGTCCTGACATTCATCATGTGGACTACTTGTTAGCCTAGAAATCTAGACGTACCCTAGCAGCGGCAAATTATTTAAATAATATACATTTCAATGATATAGGATGGCCTGCCAGGCAAGCTACTTGTAGCATATAACATTCATGAAGCTGCACAACTTCAGTGTAAAGCTGCTCTCACTCAACACCGCTTCATGATATCAGTAGCCTATGCTCAGCTATGATATGTAGGCTACTGTGTCTGGGATACCCCCTGCAGTTCCGCTGATCTGAGCCGGCCAAAAAATATATCAGACCCCTCCGACTGGAAGTCACGTGATTTCCCGTTCGTTCGTCTTGCAAGCGGTGAGAGTGCGCGAGAGAGAGAAGAAGAGAGAACGCGCCTTGATTGGAAAGTGGATAACAGCATGATAACAGCGCAGTAATAACGGTACTGCGAATCATCTGTAAGTAAAAGAGTAGGCTGACAGGGATATCCGATCTTCTGTGTCTATTCTGATCAACCATAAATGCAGATCATTATGCTGGGACCTAGGTCTGGACAATCTTGCAATCTAATGTTAGTTGTTTACATAGCGAAGTTAGCCTAGTGTGAACAGTCAAACAGCAAACCAGACAATGAAGTCGGCTTAATTAAACGGAATGTGCTCTTAGTTGGTGCATGTCGAAGGTAAAGTATAGGCCTATGCGAGAGTTTGTGTGTAGCTAGTTATTGTAAACAAGGCTGGTTGGCTGCGTTAGCTGGCTAATGTTAGCAGCTGTCATCAAGAATCCGGCGCAATAAGACATGCAGCTTGCTTGACGAATGGTAGCGGACCGGGGGAAGTTGAGCTTCAGATCTGTCTTCAGATGTAGGCTACCGGTGTCTTTACGTGCACCATGCCCTTACGGGCAGCCTGTCCACGTGCGGGCATCACGGGAAATATCTCCGTGCTGCGGCCACAAGAAGAAGTGTGTTATGACTGAACTGGTATGGATGCTGCTGCTGGCCACAGCTGCCCACTTATCCTCAGGTGAGTTTTGTCGTCTCTCTCTCTCTCTCTCTCTCTCCCCTCTCTCTCTCTCTCTCTCTCTCTCTCTCTCTCTCTCTCAAATTCAAATTCAAATTCAAATATGCTTTATTGGCATGAGTGTTAAAGATCACAATATTTCCAAAGCATTAGATTAATAATAATAATAAGAATACTACTACTACTACTACTACTACTACTACAATAATAATAATAAACTAGTAGAATATACCGTGTATAAATAATAATAAAATAAAAATAAAATAAGACAGTATTAGCAACCACAAAGGAGAATTGATGAAAAGAAAAAAAAAAAAAATAAATGACAAAAGTAAAACATTTTTTTGAATGTAATGAATAAGATGAGATGATGTAGAAGGGTGGTTTCACTGGATCAAGGTTATAGTCTATTGTCTTTTATTATCTCTCTCTCTCTCTCTCTCTCTCTCTCTCTCTCTCTCTCTCTCTCTCTCTCTCTCTCTCTCTCTCTCTGGCGCTGATGTGTATGTCTGTCTCTCGCAGTCTCCGGTAAGCGAAGTGTTCTTGAATCGCCGGTAAACGTGAGGATCTCGCTGCAGCGTCACCGCTACATGGTGCTGTGGGATGCTGGTCCGGACTCTCCAGAAGATGTCCACTACAGCGTCCGGACATGCTCAAAGAGGTAGACTACAGCTGTCTGTGAGTGTGAGTGTGTGTGTGTGTGTGTGTGTGTGTGTGTGTGTGTCACCAGTAGATGGTGATGTGGGATACGGGGCCGGGCTCTCCAGTGTCCGGACAAACGCACTCAGGTAGACTACTGCACAGCCATAGTTTGTGTGTGTTTGTGTGTGTGTGTGTGTGTGTGTGTGTGTGAGAGAGAGAGAGAGAGAGAGGGAGAGAGAGACAGAGAGAGAGAGAGAGGGGCCCATAACTGCCACACAATTGTTGACTGCATGCTATCAGACTGTGTGTGTGTGTGTGTGTGTGTGTGTGTGTGTGTGTGTGTGTGTGTGCTAGATTGAGTAAATGTGTTGCAGATAATAAAAATGTTTTGCTTTTCTCCCATTCCAACCATTCCCCCCTTTTTCCCCTCTCTCTACACACACACACACACACACACACACACACACACTGTATCCAGCGGCTACCCCGTGTGGGTGAGTGTTGCAGGATGTGAGGCGGTGTCTAAGCCTCTGGAGTGTGACATCACAGAGGAGTTTTCCAGCATCAGCGAGACGTACTACACCAACGTCACCGCACACCTGAACTCAACACACCTGAACGTCACCACACACCTGGGCTCTCTCAACTCAAAGCCTGCTGATGCCAAACCGTTTGTGCCGGGCATAGACAGTAAGTTATCAAATAAGACACACACACACTCATATGGGTTCCAAAACCGTGACCTATTGAGGTATTTACAAATTAGAGACTTCATGAGCAGGACATTTCTAAACGATGCCACCACTTTGAGTATTATAGACATCTGTCAGAAGGCCTATGAGGGTGTAGGCTATAGGAAAATAATATCCAGACTCTATGGGGCTCTTCAAAGTTTAGCAAATGATAATACTCTGGCTGTTAAAGTCAGATGGGAAAGGGGGGGTGAAATAGAAATAACACAAGAGGAATATGATAGAGTTTGGAGACAGCAATGGAAGTCAACAAGTTCTCCATCTTGGAGAGTCTTTGGATGGAAAAAGTTTCTAATGTAAGAGACTGCTGGAGATTATGCAGGTACCTCCTTGCAGGCCATTTTCAATTCAATTCAATTCAATTCAATTTTATTTGTATAGCGCACAAATACAGTACATTGTCTCACGGCGCTTTACAGACAGTACGGGAAGCATCCATGAGAATCAGGGGCAAGGAAAAACTCCCTCGCTTTGTAAATAATTTGTTATGTAGGAAGAAACCTTGGGCAGATCCACGCCTCATGGACTCAGCCTACCTGCCTGGGGCCTAATAAAGTATCCGTAAAGTCTGATGCATAGATTGACCATGGTTAACACAAAACAGTATGAGTACTGAATGTAGTCAGAGATGATATACACATAGTTTGTGTGACAGTCAGGGCCAAGGGATGGAGTCAGTAGTTGGAGTGTGGGATTAGTCAGTAATTGGAGTGGGATCAGAGTTCATTGGGTGTTGGTCGCCATCTAAGTAGTGGTCATCAGGGGGCCATCAGGCCATTTTCACATTGTCTGGACTTGTCCTTGTGGACAAGAGTTCATAATAATGTAGAATCTCTCTTCGTCTCAGAGTTAACTTTGATTTTAAAACTATGTACCTCTGTGACTTTAAAGAAATGCAATGTACAAATGCGGTGAGATATTTGATTAATGTACTGTTGGTGGCAGCCAAAAAGGCAGTGACCAGGAAATGGTTGCAAAAAAACCTCTCCTACAGATAACGACTGGATTGATATTGTATATGACATATATAATATGGAAAGAATAACACATTCTCTTCGCAACCAAATAGACAAATTTAATGATACCTGGTTAATCTGGCTGTTGCATATGACTATTACTAGACCAGATTTCATATAAAAGACAGATGTGGACTTGCCCTTTCCCTCTCGTTACCATCTCAACAGCTAGAGGAATAGGATCTGTATATACAGTAGCTGCTGCCAATTGTATGTGAATGTGATTATCCCCGGGTTCTTTCTAGCCCCGTTAAACACATAAACTGTGAACTGTGTTAATCTGTTGGACTATTCAGTGTATTTGATGGGGTGGACCCAAATAAAGTATGTAAAATGTGTCTCTGTGTAAGGTGTAGCTGCACCAAATAAAGAATGTCAAATGTATATCTTCGCGCTAAACTAAAATAAAGTATGTCAAATGTGTCTCTGTGCACTAAACTAGGGCTGGGCGATTATGCGATCTCGATTAGGGATCGCGATCAAATTAAGTTCGATCACGGTGATCAGCTGTGCGCATATTTTCTCGATCATGTGCGTAACATGTGGAAAGGTGCGCGCCGACTGCTGCTAACAATCCAAGTTCCCTGCACCGCTTTGAGCAAGCCTAACTTTACCAGAGAGAACTTAGCCGTCGTTTCGGGTATTTATGAAGACACACGCATTTCTATCGTCTTTAGGAAATTCTGGGAGCATTCCATAGTTAGATGTTGGTAAACGGACAGCCACAAGTGAAAGTCTTGCGCGATCGTAAAAAAAAAATCATTAAATTGCAAGAGTGTTGTTGACGGTAAAAGGAAGGGAGAAATAATGGGGCACAGCGCTTGCAACGTTTATCTACGGTTCCCATTCACCCTTATGCGAGACATAAAAGTTTTTTCCGACGTTTTGTCATCTTCAACTCCAGGAGTGTTGGACATCCGTCCTCTATAGTATTTATGCAGACAAAAGACTATCTTTGTCTAACGTGAAATCAACTCGTAATTAAAATGAAAGCCTCCTGCAGAGCGAATGGAAACAATAAATGCATTTCACCCTGAATTAAAGTATTGTGATAGCCTACTGCTGGACACGGTTTAACATGGTAAACTTCCCTTTCTTTATTGTAGACACATACAACAAGAACGAGTTGCTGTTTTAGCCACAGCTCCCGCTTTTAGAACTTCCAACACAGCGGCAATGCTACAGTCTCTCTCCTAATTCTCTGACACTCTCTCGCACCTGCGCGCGCGCGCACACACACACACACACAAACACACACACACGCAGGCACCCCTAAACTCCACCCCTTAATTCCCCAAAAAGGCACATAGCAACCTAGGAAACTTAACAGATAACAAAACATCATTATCACACAAACTTGCAGGTTATTACAGTATGCTCATACATTGTATGCATCACACCATATTTCACCTTGTCTGGTAGAAATTAATGTGTGTATCATGTTTATGCTATACTCATTTGAAAGACAGTTTATGAATTAATTTTAGAATTTATTTGTATTTTTTTTTTTTTTTTTTTTGGGGGGGGGGGGGGGGTTACGTTATATCATTCATGATCGTGATTAAAAATCGAGATCGTTCAATCTGAGAAAATAAATCGTGATAACTTTTTTTGCCATATCGCCCAGCCCTACACTAAACTAAAATAAAGTATGTAGAATTTGTCTCTGTGCACTAAACTAAAATAAAGCATTTAAAATGTGTCTCTGTGCACTAAACTAAAATAAAGCATTTAAAATGCGTCTCTGTGCACTAAACTAAAATAAAGTATGTAGAATGTGTCTCTGTGCACTAAACTAAAATAAAGTATGTAGAATGTGTCTCTGTGCACTAAACTAAAATAAAGCATTTCAAATGCGTCTCTGTGCACTAAACTAAAATAAAGCATGTAAAATGTGTCTCTGTGCACTAAACTAAAATAAAGTATGTAGAATGTGTCTCTGTGCACTAAACTAAAATAAAGCATTTAAAATGTGACTCTGTGCACTAAACTAAAATAAAGTATGTAGAATGTCTCTGTGCACTAAACTAAAATAAAGTATGTAGAATGTGTCTCTGTGCACTAAACTAAAATAAAGCATTTAAAATGTGACTCTGTGCACTAAACTAAAATAAAGTATGTAGAATGTGTCTCTGTGCACTAAACTAAAATAAAGCATTTCAAATGTGTCTCTGTGCACTAAACTAAAATAAAGCATTTAAAATGTGTCTCTGTGCACTATACATACCTGCAAACTTGTCACCTTTCGGCGAAATTCGCCGTTTTGAGCTCAAAATATGTCATTTACGTGAATCGTGTAAATCCGAAGAGTTTTTTTTTTTTGGGGGGGGGGGGGGGGGGTTGACAGCAAACGGCAGGCCTATTAACTTCATCTAAATGGTCGAGTTATAGCCGTTATAGGCTACAGAGGGTTAGAAAACTTTTTTTCTAAAACCTGCGCACCATCCTCACAGTTTTCACTCTTCAAATGGTTCACGTGTATCTTCCCTGGCTGGCTTCACCGCTTAGCCTAAATGGAATTATTTTATTAGCTTAGAAACCTAGACGTAGGCTACTCTTCTTGTGATAGCAGAGCCCATTTATTAAAATTTATCTGGTGATAGTCTCTGGTATTATCTTAGACGGAGGAGGAGCTCAATATGGAAGCCCATTTCCGCCACATTAAAAAAGCAATCTGGGTCAAATAGGCTGCTATGAGGCCTTTGTAGAAAATAATGTTAATCCTATTGCTATTTCATTTATATGGAAAAACATTGAAAATATAAATATATTATATAAATATATTTATATTTATATAATAGGCATATTTATATAAATGTATTTATATTTATATAACATTTATAGCCAACACTAGGCTACTCCATGCAATGTACCACAATTAATTCATTTTTAATTTATTAATTTACCCCCACCACCCCGCGCACTCGCGCAACGGTTTGTCACCTTTTTCAACCCTTATGAGTTTGCAGGTATGACTATACTAAAATAAAGTATGTAGAATGTGTCTCTGTGCACTAAACTAAAATAAAGCATTTAAAATGTGACTCTGTGCACTAAACTAAAATAAAGTATGTAGAATGTGTCTCTGTGCACTAAACTAAAATAAAGCATTTAAAATGTGTCTCTGTGCCAGGTGTACCTGAAGCCGAACCCCCGCTGGTGTTCCTCTCCTTCTGCAACCAATCAGTGCTGTGTATCCGCCTCCAGCCCCCGGCTGATTGGCTCACAGAACTCTACAGGAGCTTCAACTACAAACTCAACATATCTACACAGGGTGGGAGAAAGGTGAGGGTGTGTGTGTGTGTGTGTGTGTGTGTGTGTGTGTGTGTGCAGTATCTAGACACTGTCCCTGCCAGTATTGACGGATATAACCTGACTGCTGTGTGTGTGTGTGTGTGTGTGTGTGTGTGTGTGTGTGTGTGTGTGTGCAGTATCTAGACACTGTCCCTGCCAGTATTGACGGATATAACCTGACTGCTATGTGTGTGTGTGTGTGTGTGTGTGTGTGTGTGTAGTATCTAGACACTGTCCCTGCCAGTATTGACGGATATAACCTGACTGCTATGTGTGTGTGTGTGTGTGTGTGTGTGTGTGTGTGTGTGTGTGTGTAGTATCTAGACACTGTCCCTGCCAGTATTGACGGATATAACCTGACTGCTATGTGTGTGTGTGTGTGTGTGTGTGTGTGTGTGTGTGTGTGTGTGTGTGTGTGTGTGTGTGTGTGTGTGTAGTATCTAGACACTGTCCCTGCCAGTATTGACGGGTATAACCTGACTGCTGTGTGTGTGTGTGTGTGTGTGTGTGTGTAGTATCTAGACACTGTCCCTGCCAGTATTGACGGGTATAACCTGACTGCTGTGTGTGTGTGTGTGTGTGTGTGTGTGTGTGTGTAGTATCTAGACACTGTCCCTGCCAGTATTGACGGGTATAACCTGACTGCGGTGGTCCCTGGGAAAGAGTACTGTGTGTCTGTCGCCAGCATCATTTGGAACACACTCAATCACAAACGCACACACAGCAGCCCACAGTGCATCACTGCGCCCACACACCTCAACACAGGTAAGGTGTGTGTGTGTGTGTGTGTGTGTGTGTGTGTGTGTGTGTGTGTGTGTGTGTGTGTGTGTGATTTCCTGTATTGTCATTGCAGATGCACTGAGTATGGTCGGGTTTGTGTGTGTGTGTGTGTGTGTGTGTGTATGTGTGTGTGTGTGTGTGTGTGTGTGCTGATGTATAGCGCACTGGTCTGATAGAATATTATAATATGGATGGATTGCGTTGAACATTATCACATGCATAGAATATTATATGGATGATGGCACCAGTAACTCTTGAACAATTTGTCAGAATTAGGCGCTACTTATTATTGTATTCAAATAGACAATGTTAAAATAGACACAAAACAAGACTGGTTCAATTCAATTCATTTCAATTTTATTTGTATAGCGCACAAATACAGTACATTGTCTCACGGCGCTTTACAGACAGTACGGGAAGCATCCACGAGAATCAGGGGCAAGGAAAAACTCCCTCGCTTTGTAAATAATTTGTTATGTAGGAAGAAACCTTGGGCAGATCCACGCCTCATGGACTCAGCCTACCTGCCTGGGGCCTAATAAAGTATCCGTAAAGTCTGATGCATAGATTGACCATGGTTAACACAAAACAGTATGAGTACTGAATGTAGTCAGAGATGATATACACATAGTTTGTGTGACAGTCAGGGCCAAGGGATGGAGTCAGTAGTTGGAGTGTGGGATTAGTCAGTAATTGGAGTGGGATCAGAGTTCATTGGGTGTTGGTCGCCATCTAAGTAGTGGTCATCAGGGGGCCATCAGGCTAGTTCCATCAGGCTAGTTCCATCATTTGCTCATACTGTTTTATTTCTGATGTATCAGCATGGTGTTGAGTAGTGTAGTGTGTCTCACTCAGAGAGGAAAGAGCAGGAAGCCACAGAAGGTGTTGTGATTATCACTGTTGTCAAAGAGACTGTTGCCTGCAGGGAGTCTCATGTTGACTACATCTCCCACTACACCTCCAGCTGCAGAGCCAAACCACCGGACAGATAGGTGGGCTTTCCATCAGTATCATACTCAGTTAATAACATAAGCTGTTCCCCATTCTTACACATCTTGATATGCATTTAGTGTGAGCTTAGATAATCCATGACATTGAATCTGAAGTAGTAGACTCCCCTGACTGGAGCTGTGAAGAAGCCTGTTATGCTGCTGTAGGCCTGGCCAACATTGGTGAAGATTTTAGTGAAGACCAAGTTCATATCAGTACTTTCAGACTCAGAAGTATACCTTACTTATTGCTGATTGTAGTGAAAACAGACAAAACAAGACTGGTTCATTTGCTCATAATGTTTTATTTATGATTGATCAGCATGGTGTTGAGTAGTGTGTCTCACTCAGAGAGGAAAGAGCAGGAAGCCACTGAAGGTGCTGTGATTCCAACTGTCATCATAGAGCCTGTGGCCTGCAGGGAGTCTCATGTTGACTACATCTCCCACCTCCAGCTGCACAGTCAAACCACTGGACAGATAGTTCCAATATCCATCAGAATACTCATGTAAATACATGAGCTGCTCCCCATTCTTACACATCTTGATATACATATCAACATATCACTGAGGTGGCTATCAATATAAAACAGGATGACTGCGTGTTGATTCACGTGTTGATTAATTTAAGTTGGGAACATTCAGAGGTCTGAAACCTCCCAGCTTTCTGGAATGGAGCATTCCCAGAGCCTTGGTGTCAGTGCTGGACCTTTGGATGGATGTTCCCCTCTCTTATTTGGATTGTGTTTTGCCAGGGAATTTGGGTTGTTTTGATTTGTATTTGTTTTGTTTTGTTTTGTTTTGTTTTGTTTTGTTTTGTTTTGTTTTGTGTGAGGGGATTGAAGTATTTGAGCTACCTGGGAGCTGGAGAAATGTGTGGACTACTGTATGTTTAGGCAGGTCCAGATCTTAAAGGTAACCTGGTGTCTATTTGTCCTTGGTCCACTCTTAGCTCATATCACTTTCCCATTCTCACACACACTTAGATTAGCTCACACACACCAATGATACACTCTAACTTTCACACTCTCACACACACTTACAGGGCGTTCACACTGCATCCGTCAGTTGACGGATCCCATTGACTTTGAATGGAGCTTTCGCGAAATGCATTGTGGGTCCGTCCGTCAAAACAGCTCCGTTGCGTCCGTCAAAAAGTTAAAACATGTTCAACTTTTTAGCTGGCGACGGATCCGTCAAACCAATCGGGATTGAGAGAATTGGCTCCCCCTCCGTCAGACCCCTCCCCCGTCGTCCGTCAACGGACGGATGCAGTGTGAACGCGGGGTTAGATTGGGAACTCTCAGACAAGGCAACATTGTCCCTGGACTAGGCTCTGAGCCAATTGCCAGTCATGGAAAGATTTCCTAAAACACACACACACACACACACACACACACACACACACACACACACACACACACACACGTGACAGTCATGATACTTTTAGCAGTAGACCAGGCCTATTCATTTAGTGGCCTAGACAATGCTCCAGTCCAAAAAGTAAAACACCATTCACAAGGCCTCAGAAGGTAACCTCAAAATAATCTCTCAAAAACAGACCATAATACACATGAAACTAGTTACTTTGGTGCCCCCTCCACAGCGAAATAATTTTGATGAGCATACTAATTCATGCACAACTAAAAATAACAAGAAAATGTACATTAATATTGAAGTTCATGCAATTAATGAACTTTGAATGAGCTTTATTGAGCCTCTTGTGTT
>JAODXP020007346.1:27500-30000 GCA_027497455.2 Sardinella longiceps | reverse complement strand
GGCTACGCTGGCAGCTTGGGGACCACAGGAGTAGCAGCACTAGCGCCCTCTCTGGCAGACATAGGAACTCCAGGAGTAGCAGCACTAGCGCCCTCTCTGGTAGAGGCTGGAACTACAGGAGAGACTGCACCAGAGATGGAGAGAGAGAGAGATAGAGGGAGAGAGAGAGGGGAGGAGAGAGAGATGGACCTGCTCTCTTTGACTGTGGGAGGAAGAGAAGGGGGGATAGAGAGAGAGAGAGGAGGAGGAGAGAGAAATAGATTTGTTCTCTGTGAGTGTGGGAGAAAGAGAGAGGGGGATAGAGAGAGAAGAGGAGGAGGAGGAGAGAGAGATAGATCTGTTCTCTGTGAGTGTGGGAGAAAGAGAGAGGGGGATAGAGAGAGAGGAGGAGAATGAGAGAGAGATAGATCTGTTCTCTGTGAGTGTGGGAGGAATGATGGCGATGGAAGAGAGGACAGAGGATGTGTGTGACGTGTCTGATGTGTGTGAGCTCACAGACATCTGTGCCCCGCTGCTCACACACACACACACACGCACAGACACACACACACACACAGACACACACACACCTCGAGGAGAGAGCACACACTTGTCCAGTGAGGAAGAGGAGGAGGATGAAGAGGAGTGTTCTGGCTATATGAGACGGAGTTAGAATACTCTACAACTCAGACTGTGTCATACACACACACACACACACACACACTCTCTCACACACACACAAACTTCAGGTTACTCACTCACACCCTCTCACACACGCACAAACTCTTTAAAAGACATTCAGCCTCTCACAACTCATACTCAAGTCTTTCCTCACACACACACACACACACACACACACACACACACACACACACACACACACACACAATACACACGCAAACACACACACACAAATAGACACACACACACACACACACACACACACACACACACACACGCTGGAGTAAGAAGAGCATTCAGGTGTCGGTACTCTGAATATCAGATATCACACACACACACACACACACACACACACAGATACACACCACTTCAAGTATTATATGAAATACCTTTTTGCTGGACATGACAATGTTACAATTTATGTTACATATTCATTTTACACTCACAAACACACAAACACAGATGGGATACACGCCAACTGAGTGATATGCAACATTTGCAGTACATGTATGCACACACACACACACACACACACACACACACACACACACACACACACACACACACACACACACACACACACACACACACACACACACACACACACACACACACACACAGGGCATCTGGGACTATTGAGTGACTGTATCTGTGATCGGATATCACACACACAGACACACACACACACCACTTTGAGTATTAAATGAAATACCTTTTTAGCAGGAAATTACCAATGTGTTACAATTTATGTTACATAATCATTTTACAAACACACACACACACACACACACACACACACACACACACACACAGGGCATCTGGGACTATTGAGTGACTGGATCTGTGATCAGATATCACACACAGACACACACACACACCACTTTGAGTATTAAATGAAATACCTTTTTGCAGGAAATCACCAATGTGTTACAATTTATGTTACATAATCATTTTACACACACACACACACACACACACACACACACACACACACACACACACACACACAAACACACACACACACACACAGTGCATTGCCTACCGAGAGATATGCAACATTAGCAGTATGTAAAGTGAACATGACTGTAAACTCTACTTGGTTACTATGGCAACCTGACTGCATAAATGAAGTTTCTAAAATGGATAGTTCCATTCCTCAATTGACCCTTCGCTAAGCCCCTCCCATGAACGGCAACTGACCAATCCTACATATCTAAATGTCTAAATTCTGCCTCTCTCTGCCTCCTGCAAAGTTAGCCGCTTTTAGCATGTTGGTTACGTAATATTTGCAGACAATTACGGGATATTTGATCTGTTTTGGCACAATTATACTGTTTACGTACTGCAGTATTAGGAGGAAGGATAAATAGTCCATAATTTTTAAGTTGATTGGTCTTCGTTTTAAGATGCCTTGATGGAGTTTCGTGCTGGTTGATTTTGCCGTGGTGTTGTATGGTGACAGTAACGTCAGGTCTGTTATTATATGAATTCAATAAATTTACATTTAAGCTGCGGTACGCTACCCAAAGCAGACCTTTTTGTCAATCATTACATGCTATTAGAAATTCTTAATCACTTGCGGTTTATCTCTGGAGAGCCATTGTTTGAGGCGATGTTTTGCATTCATTCCTATGGACACACGTTACGTTTTTGGTCAATTTGACAGGCCTGACAACAGTAACTAAGGGGGGTGGGGCTTAGCGAAGGGTCAATTGGGATTGGTTGTGGTATTCCATCCCGTTGTAAATTCAGCATTTAGCACGGCTCCAACCGCATTCCGTTCTAAACTGCTGCGCCATAGGAAAGTGAACGGAGCTGCGCTTATATTATGCGTTACTTG
>JAODXP020007346.1:15000-20000 GCA_027497455.2 Sardinella longiceps | reverse complement strand
TCTGGGCCTGGATGGTGAAGTCGATGATCATAGTCGCTGATGAGTAATGGTGTGATAGGGTGTGAAGGATCCAGAACTACTGGGTGTACAACTGAATCATCCAGCACTTCAGCCTTTCTGAGCCTACCACCGACTCTGATCAGCGCAGTTGACTTGTCCAACTCAGGGGACAGTGTAAGGAGACGGCTGTGAGAATCCACGGGTTTCCCAGCCATCAGATGCTGATAGTCCTCTGGGAAGGACTCCTGCTGGGCTAACTTAAGGATAAGAGTCTCTGCTTGGCGATAACTCTCAGCACTTGGTGTAGTAGTACTGGGGTCCACAGACTGCTGGATGTCCCGAGCTTTCATGTCAAGGAGTTCCTGCCAGGTGTTAAAGGATGACCAGTCAGTACTAGCTTGCCCTGGATGGGCAGTGGTGGCTCCGCAGAAAACTGTCTTTCGTAGCTCTGTGGAGTCAGAGAGGGGTTCCATGGATGGACTCACTGGCCATTCTGCTTGATCCTGGAGTAGGAAGGGGGGACCTTGTGACCATCTGCACGCCTCAGACATGTCTTTCAGTGTCCTACCTCGGGTCAGGTCATCGGCCGGATTGTTACCGGAATCCACAAAGCGCCAACAGCAGTGCTCTGTGAGTTCTTGGATTTCAGATACTCTGGTCCCAACGAAAACCTTGTATCGGCAGGAGTCTGATTTTAACCAGGTAAGTACGGTGGTTGAGTCCGTCCATAAGGTGGTCTGAATAATGGGCAGAGTGAGTTCCCTTTCCAGCACCCTGGCAAGCTGAGCAGCGACTAAAGCACCACACAATTCCAATCGTGGTATGGAATGGAGCCGCTTGGGGGCCACCCTCGACCGTGCCACGATGAAGGAGAGGTAGACTTGGTCGGCTTTATCAACACACCTCAGGTAAGCTACTGCTCCATATGCTTGCTCTGAAGCATCAGAGAAGATGTGGACCTCCCTTCTAACATCACGCTGGTCTACAGTGGCTGGAACATAGGCTCTGGGGAAGTGGACAGAAGACAGGAACTGTAGCTCTTCCTCCCATGTTCGCCATGCTTTCAGAAGGTCCTGGGGCAGGTTGGGGTCGTCCCATCCTCGCTGATGGTCCCACAGATGCCGGATGATGATCTTCGCTCTGGTGGTATAAGGCAGCAGAAAACCCAACGGGTCATATTGGGTTGCTACCACCTTATAGATGTTTCTTAAGGTGGGTTCTTCGTAGGCTACAGGCCGGTGCTTGTACCCAAGGGAGTCAGCTTGCCAGTGCCAACTCAGTCCCAGAGTGGATTCGAGAGGGTCTGCTTTATCCTGGGCTAACCAGAGCTCCAGGCTATCAGATCGGGCCTCCTGGGGTAGATGGTCTAATACTGCAGGGACATTACAGGCCCACTGACGGAGATCAAAGCCTGCAGAGGCTAGGAGCTGCCTCAGGTCATCCACAAGAGCTTTGGCTTCCATCTGGCTAGGCACACTCTGCAGGCAGTTATCAACATAAAAACACTGCTCAACTGAGAAGCGTAACCGGTCACCTTCTGGGGTATTGTCGACAACGTGCCGCTGTAGAGCGTAGGTCGCGCAGCATGGGCTACACGTAGTCCCAAATGGGAGCACAAGCCATTCATAGACTCTCGGGGGCTCCTCCAACTTCAAGTCACGCCACAAGAAGCGCAGTAGGGGACGATCACCAGGGAGGAGGCGCACCTGGTGAAACATTCCTTTAATGTCTCCACTCACCGCGACTGAATGTTCCCGGAACCTCAGCAGTACTCCTAGGAGTGATGCTCCCAGTGTAGGTCCTGACAGGAGATACTGGTTTAAACTCTGGCCTTGGCTCTGATGGGAACAGTTGAAGACAATGCGGTACTTGTTGTTGTGACTGACCAGATGATGCGGTATGTACCAGCATTCACCGGTGGGGCTTGTCTCCTCTTTGACTTCTTGTACAGTTCCTGCACTGATTAGCTTCTCCATCTCTGTCTTGTAGGCTTCAGCTCTCTGGGGATCCTTTAACAGCCGCCGCTCTGTACTGCGCAAGGTGGGCATCACAGACTCCTTAGTCACATTGAGATGTGGCATTTTACCATGACGCAACAGAGGGGTGGCGTATCTAAGGATACCTTTTACCTCAGTGCGAACTGTCTGTTCGGCCAACAGCTTGAGTGCCTCTTTATCCTGTCTGGATCTGGTCACCTCCTTCTCACTCCTATAAGGCAGAGTGTCCAATTGCCAAAGCCGCTGGACATGTTTGAACAGCTCACTCTCTTGAAGGGACACCGATGTGGTGAACAGGCAATCTTGTGTGGGACCTGGCCGCCCCATGAACCTGGCAGGCCCCTGGAGAGCCCAGCCCAGTCTGGTGTGAACAGCGGCAGGCCCACCTGGTGGACCAAGTCTGACAGGCTCAGTGGGGGTAATCAGGTGAGGCTGGTCAGATCCAATGAGCAGCAATGGCTGAGCATTGCTCAACGGAGCAATAGGAAGACCAGTGAGGTGCCTGTATTTCTTCTGGAGCTGATCAAGAGGGTAGGTGTGTGGCGACAGACTGAGGCGATCTGAAGTAAATGCCTTTGCTATTGTATAGCTTACTTGAGGGTTGGTGGACGGCGAGACTTGGAAAGACACGGAGAGACCTTGCAGTACTTGAATGTCCTGGCGGACGGTGCGCAGAGGGAGGGTTTCTGGGGCTCCTCGGATACCCAGTGACTTTGCTGCGTCTGGTAGTAACATCGTCCGTTCCGAACCGTCATCAAGTATGGCATGGGTCTCTAAACTCTGGCGTCCATAATGCACAATCACCGGTACCACTTTCAGCATGACGCGAGTCCCTGCTGTAGGTCTGTCCAGGTACAGAGAGTTGGAGGAATAAGTCACGTTAGTGTGCTCATCTTTGCTTTCAGGTTCTGGGGCTGTCTTGGCAGGTCTGGCATTTACCTCATGGAGCGCTTGAAGATGCTTCCCCTGGCAAAGACTGCAAGGCTTTTGAGGTTGCACTGAGCAGCTTGATGGGTTCTGGCACAGCGCCAGCATCGCTTATTAGTCTGAATCCACTGTTTCAGCTGATCTGTGGATAGCTTGGTCACAGCGCTACACTGACTGAGGTAATGCTCTGAATTATTACAATAGGGGCAGTATGCTTTTGGTTTGGCTTTCACCTTTCCCTCATTCTCTTTCCCAGACTGCTGGCTCTCTGGAGAGGCTTCTGTGGCGGTGCCCGCTCCATGCAGGATATTGGTACCCTGCTTCACTGGCTTCTCCTTAGTGGCTTTGACTGTGAGCTGAGTGTCGAAACTCTGGCACCAGGATTCATAGCGCAGCCATTCAGAGAGGTCATGGAGAGTCGGGGTGGCTCCAGAGTGCTGCAGTGTATGGCGCCGAAACTCTGAACGTTGCTCTGGTGGGAGTTTGGTCAATAGGCGTGCAACATGCGAACCACACTGCAACTCTACATCACCTTCTGACCCCAAGGTCTTCAATAAGCCGACCAGTGACTGCACCTGCAGGGCATACCTCTGAAAAGCAGCAGTGTCGCCGCGTCTCACATCAGGTGCGTCCAGGACGCTCGCTATTTTCCTCAAAGCCAGCTGGTGAGGTTGACCAAATTTCTCATGGAGAGCTGCCATAGTGTCTGTGTATGGGGTCGGAGAATTCAGGTAAGCATCTGCTATTAGCCGTGCCTCGTCCAACTTCAAATGGTCCATCAATACCTGGTATTTGAACAACTCAGTTGAATCTGGAGGCAGGAGGTTCTCCAATGCTATCCGGAGTCGTGCAAACTCACTCGGGTCTGAATGCACAAATTTTGGAATTTGAGGTTTAGGGCCTTTATAACTGGACTCTGTAGCTGGTGGGTAGCCAGGATGAGGTGGTGCGAAACTGGAACTCCAGCCTGGCCTGGCAGCTACAGCTGGTTGGAGAACAGGATAAGGCCCATGCTGTCTAGCACTACTGAAAGGTGGAACAGGCGGCGCAGAAAGAAAGGGAGGCACAGTGGGATGCTTGAACTGACTTGGAGCTGGTTGTGGCGCTGGTTGTGGCACTGGCTGTGGCCACAAAGGGTGGGGGGCACTGTACCAAGGAGCTGGAGAGGTGTAAGAATAGGGCTGAAAAACAGGCTCAGACTTAAGCACATAACTATGAGGAAACTGTGCTAATGGTGGGGGAGGCCTTGAAGGGGGAATCCTCAAGTCCTCAGGAACTGCTTTGTGACCACTAGCGGCTGCCCCTGGCACTGCACCCGGCATACACTGATACAATCCCCCCTCTTGCTTAGGACGCACTGGCTGGTTAGGTGGATATCCTCTCTTATCTGGAACTCTGATTGAGTGGTCCTGAGCTGGGAGAACGGGCGCAGGGGATAAGCGTGCCTGTGGCACATTAGAGCTGTGAGTCACATCTGGGTAATAGCCTGTGCTGATGTCTGATTTTAAGGCCCTTGCCACCTCAAGCATTTCTTTAATCTCTGATCGAACCTCTGTTAGAGCTAGCAGGTCTGCTTGAAGAGCATGCTGGGTTTGTAACAGTCTGGCATTCTCCTGCTGCATTGCCCTGATGCCTTCATGCATGTTGTATTCTGGATACAAGTTCAGGTGAGGTGACGAGGCTGAAGGAGGGGCAAACTCACCCTGGGCTCTCAAGCTATACTGTGGGGCTCGCTGTTGTTCCTCATGTTGGGCAGTCTCCCCATCAGGTGGCGCTGTATGAGCAGGTGGCACAAGAGAGGGAAGTAACGCATAACTATGCTCTTGTGTGATCGGATCCTCCTCCTCCTCCTCCTCTGGTGTAGCTGACCTCATAGCCTGTTCCCTCATTCCATGGCCTGCATAGTCAACTTCATAATCTTGGAGTCGGGCAGGTGGATGTGTCTGACGCTTGGATTTGACGTCCTCAGTCTCAATCTCCTTATCTTCCATCTTTAAGGATCAAAATAGCCACTCCGGCTCGATGGGCCAAATCTAAGGAAGGGTTAGGACTGTATCTCCTTGAAACTTAATGTGG
>JAODXP020007346.1:0-2500 GCA_027497455.2 Sardinella longiceps | reverse complement strand
AACCAAGTATTTAAGAGTCCAGGATCAACGTCAAATGCTTGCCCTGGATCAATGTACCTTAACCCTAACCCTAATCCTAACCCATTCATCCAGGGCAACAAGTTTGACATTGATCCCGGACTCTTAATTACTTGGTGATATCAGATCATCCGTAATACTCACTCGATATCCCCTGGGTAAAGGGGACATCAAGGTGCAGATTTCAGACCCCTCATGTGTATGTATGTGTGTGTGTGTGTGTGTGTGTGTGTGTGTGTGTGTGTGTGTGTGTGTGTGTAGCTAATATCAGCGCCCCCAGAGTGAAGCTGGTGAGTCGTAAGGGAGATATGGAGGTGCAGATTACAGACCCCTCGTGTGTGTGTGTGTGTGTGTGTGTGTGTGTGTGTGTGTGTGTGTGTGTGTGTGTGTAGCTAATATCAGCGCCCCCAGAGTGAAGCTGGTGAGTCGTAAGGGAGATATGGAGGTGCAGATTACAGACCCCTCATGTGTGTGTGTGTGTGTGTGTGTGTGTGTGTGTGTGTGTGTAGCTAATATCAGCGCCCCCAGAGTGAAGCTGGTGAGTCGTAGGATGGGTGACGATATGGAGGTGCAGAGGTTACTACAGACCCCTCATGTGTGTGTGTGTGTGTGTGTGTGTGTGTGTGTGTAGCTAATATCAGCGCCCCCAGAGTGAAGCTGGTGAGTCGTAAGGGGGATATGGAGGTGCAGATTACAGACCCCTCATGTGTGTGTGTGTGTGTGTGTGTGTGTGTGTGTGTGTGTGTGTGTGTAGCTAATATCAGCGCCCCCAGAGTGAAGCTGGTGAGTCGTAAGGGAGATATGGAGGTGCAGATTACAGACCCCTCATGTGTGTGTGTGTGTGTGTGTGTGTGTGTGTGTGTGTGTGTGTGTGTAGCTAATATCAGCGCCCCCAGAGTGAAGCTGGTGAGTCGTAAGGGAGATATGGAGGTGCAGATTACAGACCCCTCATGTGTGTGTGTGTGTGTGTGTGTGTGTGTGTGTGTGTGTGTGTGTGTAGCTAATATCAGCGCCCCCAGAGTGAAGCTGGTGAGTCGTAAGGGAGATATGGAGGTGCAGATTACAGACCCCTCATGTGTGTGTGTGTGTGTGTGTGTGTGTGTGTGTGTGTGTGTGTAGCTAATATCAGCGCCCCCATAGTGAAGCTGGTGAGTCGTAAGGGAGATATGGAGGTGCAGATTACAGACCCCTCATGTGTGTGTGTGTGTGTGTGTGTGTGTGTGTGTGTGTGTGTGTGTAGCTAATATCAGCGCCCCCAGAGTGAAGCTGGTGAGTCATAAGGGAGATATGGAGGTGCAGATTACAGACCCCTCATGTGTGTGTGTGTGTGTGTGTGTGTGTGTGTGTGTGTGTGTGTGTAGCTAATATCAGCGCCCCCATAGTGAAGCTGGTGAGTCGTAAGGGAGATATGGAGGTGCAGATTACAGACCCCTCATGTGTGTGTGTGTGTGTGTGTGTGTGTGTGTGTGTGTGTGTAGCTAATATCAGCGCCCCCAGAGTGAAGCTGGTGAGTCGTAAGGGAGATATGGAGGTGCAGATTACAGACCCCTCATGTGTGTGTGTGTGTGTGTGTGTGTGTGTGTGTGTGTGTGTGTGTAGCTAATATCAGCGCCCCCAGAGTGAAGCTGGTGAGTCGTAAGGGAGATATGGAGGTGCAGATTACAGACCCCTCATGTGTGTGTGTGTGTGTGTGTGTGTGTGTGTGTGTGTGTGTGTGTAGCTAATATCAGCGCCCCCAGAGTGAAGCTGGTGAGTCGTAAGGGAGATATGGAGGTGCAGATTACAGACCCCTCATGTGTGTGTGTGTGTGTGTGTGTGTGTGTGTGTGTGTGTGTGTGTGTGTAGCTAATATCAGCGCCCCCAGAGTGAAGCTGGTGAGTCGTAAGGGAGATATGGAGGTGCAGATTACAGACCCCTCATGTGTGTGTGTGTGTGTGTGTGTGTGTGTGTGTAGCTAATATCAGCGCCCCCATAGTGAAGCTGGTGAGTCGTAAGGGAGATATGGAGGTGCAGATTACAGACCCCTCATGTGTGTGTGTGTGTGTGTGTGTGTGTGTGTGTGTGTGTGTGTAGCTAATATCAGCGCCCCCAGAGTGAAGCTGGTGAGTCATAAGGGAGATATGGAGGTGCAGATTACAGACCCCTCATGTGTGTGTGTGTGTGTGTGTGTGTGTGTGTGTGTGTGTGTGTGTGTAGCTAATATCAGCGCCCCCATAGTGAAGCTGGTGAGTCATAAGGGAGATATGGAGGTGCAGATTACAGACCCCGTCATGAGAATCAACGACTTCCAGGAGATGTACAGACCCGTCACCTACGTCATCACGTACTGGAGAAAGGGACACACACACAGAGTAAGCACACACACACACACACACACACACAGTAAGCACACACAGACACATACACACACACACACACACACACACAGAGCACAGAGTAAGCACACACAGTCACCTATGTCATCACTTACTGGAGAAAGGGA
>JAODXP020007340.1:70000-71251 GCA_027497455.2 Sardinella longiceps | reverse complement strand
GAACAGACAGTGATGCTCCAGCACGGTGGTAATGCAGTGGTAAAGGGATCTGGTTAGCTTAGTGTGGATGGGAACAGACAGTGGTGCTCAAGCACGGTTGGTGGTAGCGCAGTGGAAAACGGATCTGGTTAGTTTAGACCTGGGCAAACTAAGGACCGTGGGCCACATGCGGCCCATTGAGCTATTTAATCCAGCCCATGGAGCCTTCCCAATTGACCTATGGCTAAGCCACGCCCCCTCCACTCACTCGGACAAACAATCGGACAAAGGTGACAGGCGCTATGTCAAGTGTTACAGTCAGAGAGATTTCCTCAGGAGGTAATTGATGGCTTTTGGAGACAGAAAGATAATATATCATCTCGAAGTCATCAAAGGGCTTTAATTATGCACTGGAGGATTATATTAATAATTTTGTTATTGAACAAGTCGATGAAAAGCTTAAGTTACATGCAACAATGTAAGGGTCCCAGTGTAAAAATGATAAACCAAATCTCGTTGTTGCCATCACCATTTCGGACAAGATAGACGTTAATATTAGTTTAACAAGAGCCCTTTGGACAACCACAGTACTAAAACTAGAGTATAAGAGACCAATGAACTCCCAGCAAACAAAGTTACATGATGAACAACGCAGCTAGGAGATAAAGTTGGGCAGAGACGTTGGCTAGCGCTAGCTAATTCTCGCTAACGTTAACGTTCGTTAACGTTGATGTTGATGTTGTGGTTAACGTTAGGGACGTTAAAATAACTTTCTGTTTCTTTCCAGCAAAGTGACAATATGTTGGCTCAAATACGATGTTGACTTGCCTTAGAACAGATGTAGACATCCTTGTTAATTTTGTTCACGTTCAGTTAATGTTGTGGTCTGTCTGCTGCATAACTTTATCCAAAGCAGACCCTTATCTCGGTTTAGATGAGGCTTGGGAAAAGGCAAAAAACACACCCTGTCGCCCAGCCTCTCAGAACACCTAGTGTCTGAGTTGCTTTTGGCCCTTGCATACCGTTTGACCATTTAAAACTTAACATACCGTGAAAAAACATATAAAACCGGACAAAAACTGTCCAACTGCAATGTATTTCAATGGACGTGCAAGCAGAGAATGTCCGAGTGTATTGGGAACTATGCGCACTTTGATTGGCTCATCGCGTTCGGGGGCGTGGTTTAGCCATAGGTCAATTCTTCTCATTTAGCCAAGGTGACTTAGATCATCAAATTTGTTGTATTAATAAAATACACCCCCCCCCCCCTTT
>JAODXP020007339.1:70000-73200 GCA_027497455.2 Sardinella longiceps | reverse complement strand
CATGTATGTGTGTCTGTCCATGAAGTATGATCTTATCACGTGTGTGTGTCTGTCCATAAGGTACAGTCTTATCACGTGTGTGTGTGTCTGTCCATAAGGTATGATCTTAACACACACGTGTCCGTAGGATAACATCTTAACTGCTCATATGACCTGTAACTCCACGTGTGTCCATAGACTATGATCTTTATGTGTGTGTGTGTGTGTCCATAAACTATGATCTTTACGTGTGTGTGTGTGTGTCCATAAGCTATGATCTTTACGTGTGTGTGTGTGTGTGTCCATAAGCTATGATCTTTACGTGTGTGTGTTAGAGTTGTATGTCTCGAGACCGGTCTTGGTCTCGAGACCGGTCTCGAGACCAATTTTACGTGGTCTCGGTCTCGTCTCGGCCTTGACCGTCTATTGTCTTGGTCTTGTCTTGGTCTCGGATCTCTTGGTCTTGCCTTGGTGTCTTGCAAGACCAAGACCAAGACAAGATAAATAAATGCAATAAATATATAAATGCAATAAATATATTTAACAACACTGAGTTGCCGATTTAAATTAGGCTATTTAGTCTAAACACTGAGACGCATCAAAACGAAAGTGAGGGCGTGCAAAAGACGCCCCTTGCTGCAGCAGAGCAAGGTTCTCAAATGCATTTATGGGCCGGTCTCTCTCAGTGACAGAGACAGCCAAGCACATTCAGTTAGATGTGGGCCTAGCTCTAAATGACTCTCCTAAAAGTTTACTTTCCATTCGCTAAGGCTATTTAATTATGGAATGTTTGTGTATACATGGCTACACATATGTGTAGTCGGTTATCGAGCGATAAATGAACGGCGTTAATGTATTCTCAAAGTTGTCTCTTGCATCCCGCAAGAATCCGTTCCACTTGATGGAATAGCGAATGTTTACCACCGGGTTTTGCATTAGGCCTACCAACAACAACTCAGTCACCGCATGTAGTGATGAGAATCGTCTAGCAGTAAAAGTGCAGCCTGCCCAAAACGGAGTGAACACCAGCCCCATTGTCACCTCACAAAGTAGGATAGCTTATCCTTGTATTGTATGTTCTCAAAATTAACTCAGGCCATGTTAAATTTATATTCAATTAAACAATTAATCAAGTAGGTAGGCCTAGGCCTATATTGTGCCACATTCATCTGATTATAGCAGCATGTTTAGCCTAAATGCTTTAAAAGTTGAAAGGAGCTAGCTATCTAAATTGCACACACACACACACACACACACACACACACACACACACACACACACACACACACACAAAAAACATTCAAACATTTCTAATGTGCCACCTGGCTTGAGAAACCCGCTCTTAAAGACTTTTTGTCATTATTTCAGTAGCCGAGCACATGCTATTATGAATGCCTTCATCTGAATTCAAATGAGCCATTTTAATCTAGATTAATGTAGATTAATTCCAAATTTACAGTGAAATTAATGTAGTTAAAGAAATCAATCTATGCCCACCACCTAATAGGATATTTTGAAATGGTAGTGTGATGAGACCAGTGGAAGCAAGGCCAACATAGAGTAGAATTGAATGTAATGGAGTTGACATTGCCATTCTCTATTTTCTAGTTTCTGCCCACATGGTTGCTATCCCTATCCACATTTTTGCCGGCAGTTGAAATAGTACTTTCTAATATGGGTTGAATATTAACCAATGTTGTTTTTCAAATCAAGTTAACTTCTAACATCTGCTTTTTATTTCCGGTCTCGGTCTTGGTCTCGGCCTCGATTTGTCTTGGTCTCGGTCTCGTCTCGGTCTCGTTAGGCTCTGGTCTTGGTCTTGTCTCGGTCTCGTTAGCCTCTGGTCTTGGTATTGTCTTGGTCTTGGTTTAAGCGGTCTTGACTACAAGTCTAGTGTGTGTGTGTGTGTGTGTGTCCATAAGCTATGATCTATAGTGCAGATATGTCCCCTATCAGCTATTCATTAAGAGAGAAATGACATTAAGTGTAGAAATCTCATCTCCGTGGAGAAATTGCATTTGTGTGTGTGTGTGTGTGTGTGTGTGTGTGTGTGTGTGTTAATCTCATCTGCATCAGCACACTGCTCCTCCTTTCTGTCTTTAGCAATGGGTGCCAAAGGAACAATACATTATTCTGTCATTTAGGCAAAACAAGCAGTCCTCTAGGCACACAGAGAGAGAGAGAGAGGGATAGAGAGAGAGAGGGAGGGAGAGAGAGAGAGAGAGAGAGAGAGAGAGAGAGAGGCAGTCCCCAAGGCAGACAGAGAGAGAGAGAGAGAGAGAGAGAGAGAGAGAGAGAGAGAGAGAGAGAGAAAGAAAGAGAGAGAGAGAGCAGTCCCCAAGGCAGACAGAGAGAAAGAGACAGGGAAAGGGAGAGAGAGGGAGAGAGAAATGGTTTGTTGGAATTAACAGAGCTAATAACAGCCTTTTTAGAGAGAGATAAAACTACACACACACACACACACACACACACACACACACACACACACACACACACACACACACACACTAATTGCCTGTGTGTTTAAATCCTTTGTGTTTGCCCTCACAAACAGCTGTCCAATGCTAAAGGTACATGGCATGACCGCCCCGCTCTCTCTCTCACAAACACACACACACACACACACACACCCACACACATACACACACACACACACACACACACACACACACACACACACACACACACACACACACACACCTCCTGTGCCTGATGAGGGGGATCGGGCTGCGGCATGCTGCATTTGGTAACCATTCCTTCATCATCTCATTACACTCCTGCTTTATAGCACACACACACACACACACACACACACACACACACACACACACACACACACACACACACACACACACACACACACACACACTCCTATTATAAAGTCTCACTACAACACATCTCTTTCTTTTTCTGCATCTCTCCACCTCTCTCTCTCTCTCTCCATCTCTCTTTTTCCACATCTCTCTTTCACTACATCTGTCTTTATACCTCTTTTCACTACACACTCGCTTTTCTCCACAGTGCATCTCTTTCTTTTTCTGCCTCCCTCCCCCCCCTCCCTCTCTCTCTCCCTCCCTCTGCATCTCTTTCTCTCAGCATGCATCCATCTATCTATCTCTTGGTGTAGCCCCCCCCCCCCCTCTCTCTCAGCGTACAGTATCTCTCTATCTCTCTCTCCCACTCATCGTACAGTATCTCTCTCTCTCTCTCTCTCTCTCTCT
>JAODXP020007339.1:62500-65000 GCA_027497455.2 Sardinella longiceps | reverse complement strand
GCAGACGTGCTGTCAGGTACACAGCTTCAGAGCACCGCAGGCCGCCCGCCCGCTCCCACCTAGTAAGACCAATATGAAAAAGAGGTAAGTGTGTGTGAGTGTGTGTGTGTGTGTGTGTGTAAGTGTGTGTACACAACGTCTGAAGACAGCAGGTCGTTCCCCGCCACCCTGTCAGCCCAAGGTGAGAAAAAGGTGAATATTAGAAAGCACAGAAAAGTTCCCGGGTAGCAAAGCTGCAGTCGAGATTGTGTGTGTGTGTGTGTGTGTGTGTGTGTGTGTGTGTGTGTGTGTGTGTGTGTGCAAGCTGCAGTCGAGATTTGTGTAAAAAGAGGTGAATATCAGAGAGCAGAAAGCTGCAGTCGAGGTTGTGTGTGTGTGTGTGTGCAAAAAGAGGTGAATATCAGAGAGCAGTAAGCTGATGTCGAGGTTGTTTGTGTGTGTGTGTGTGTGTGTGTGTGTGTGTGTGTGTGTGTGTGTGTGCAAAAAGAGGTGAATATTCGAGGCTGTGTGAAAAGAGGTATGTATCAGAACGCTGTGAGAAATTGCTGGGTTGTAAACCAGTAAACACACACACACACACACACACACACACACACACACACATTTTCTCTCCCCGCAGTCATGCTAGCTTGTCTAAATCCAGCAGATCAGACTGTGGGTGAAACAGCTAAAACTAGAGCATCTCTCGTGAGCACTGGGGAGATCTCTACACCTGTCTGCATTTTTGCTACACAACACTTGTAACTTACAACCTAATGTTGCTGGAATAATACTGGAACAACATCAGTGATATGATACCTTCATTCATTTCTGGTGGGAATGTATGTAGACAGGTGTAATTTTCCATATGCCTGAAGGCTGTATGTGTGTAGGTGTATGTGTAATGCAACTGGACACCTTGATATCATTCCAGATAAGATAAGATAAAGAATATATGTACATACTGTATATCCAATGTGATAAGATAAAGAATACAGTATATGGACTGGATATCCATCTAACAACCCTGTTATATTCACCAGTCCGGGGAAGCGTCTCTCCCCCACTACTGTCACTAGTGTTGCTATTGGTCGAAGAGAGAGACATGTGACTGACACAGTGAAAACAGTTTGATCATTTTCGGTCTGTAAGGGGTTTGATCAGAATATATTGATCATTTCTCGACCTGTAAAACAGTTTGATTGGGACATATTGAGCATTTCTTGACATGTACATTATAAGAGTTTGATCAGCACATATTGATCATTTTCGACAAGTTTAAGAGTTTTATCAAAACATATTGATATATAAGAGTTTGATCAGGACACATTGCACATTTCTTTACGTGTATAACTGTACGTTCACACCAAGAGCTACTAAAGCTGTAAAATCGCTGGAAGCCATTCACTTTGTATGGGCAAGAGCGACAAAAGCGATTCTAGTGACAAAAGCTACCAGCTGTAAAAGTTGCACATTTCTTGATCTACAGTATATAAAAGGATTTGATCCAGACATATTGATTATTTCCTTACCTGTGGTTATTGGTTCACATAGAACACACTGTAAGAGTGTGTTTGTCCGTGAGGTGAGGCGTGTCTCAGAACAGCTCTGCTCCAGACAGCACACTGGCCCTGGGCACACACACACACACACACACACACACACACACACACACACACAGAGAGAGACTGGCCCTGGGCACGCACACACACACACACACACACACACACACACACACACACACACACACACACACAGAGAGAGATACTGGCCCTGGGCACACACACACACACACACACACACACACACACACACACACACACACACACAGACTGGTCCTGGGTCTCTGGCCTGCTGATTAATGAATCCCTGTTGGAATGAGTGCTGTGCTGGGGCTTAATGTATCCAGACAGGGGCGTCTAATGTGTGTGTGTGTGTGTGTGTGTGTGTGTGTGTGTGTGTGTGTGTGTGTGTGTGTGTGTGTGTGTGTGTGTGTGTGTGTGCTTTAAGCACAGTAGAGGTGACTGGGCTCACACCAAATATTGTATATCTCTGTGGGTTTAAGCCAATAGGAAGGCTTCTAGACACACCTAATATGTCTGTGGGTTTACACACACACACACACACACACACACACACCATTGGGACAGGCATAGAGTCTCTGCTCCCATCATCTGCTTTGCCAATAGCTTTAAATCTCATCTGAATTTTAAAGTTGAATCCCATCCAAGACCAGTGCTTCTGTTAAAGGTAAGTGAGTAAACTAGAGGACCAGTGCTTCTGTTAAAGGTAGGTGAGTAAACTAGAGGACCAGTGCTTCTGTTAAAGGTAGGTGAGTAAACTAGAGGACCAGCGCTTCTGTTAAAGGTAGGTGAGTAAACTAGAGGACCAGCGCTTCTGTTAAAGGTAGGTTAGTAAACCAGGAGACCAGTGTTTCTGTTAAAGGTAAGTTAGTAAACTAGAGGACCAGTGCTTCTGTTAAAGGTAAGTTAGTAAACAAGAGGACCAGAGCGTCTGTTAA
>JAODXP020007339.1:55000-57500 GCA_027497455.2 Sardinella longiceps | reverse complement strand
TGTCTATACTGTATTCTATAGTGCCCGTACTGTCTACTGCAGTGTCCATACTGTGTTCTATAGTGTCCATGCTGTGTTCCAGTGTCCTTACTGTGTTTTATAGTGTCCATACTGTGTTCTATAGTGTCCATATTTCTACTGCAGTGTCCATACTGTGTTCTATAGTAGTGTCCATACTGTGTTCTACAGTGTCCATACTGTGTTCTACAGTGCCCATACTGTGTTCTATAGTGTCCATACTGTGTATTGTAGTGTCCATACTGTGTTCTATAGTGTGCATACTCTGTACTGCAGTGTCCATGCAGTTTGCACTGATATTTTCTTACTTTATGATATCAGGAGCAAAATTATTTTCTATCATTGGAACCAAAATTTCCAGTGGTGCCTCTTGTCTGGACTACTGGACCACTGGCTTCTCTCTCTCTCTCTCTCTCTCTCTCTCTCTCTCTCTCTCTCTCTCTCTCTCTCTCTCTATGGACCACTGGCTTTTCTCTCTCTCTCTCTCTCTCTCTCTCTCTCTCTCTCTCTCTCTCTCTCTCTCTCTCTCTCTCTCTCTCTCTCTCTCTCTCTCTCTCTCTCTCTCTCTTTCTCTCTCTCTCTCTCTCTCTCTCTCTCTCTCTCTCTCTCTATGGACCACTGGCTTCTCTCTCTCTCTCTATGGACCACTGTTCTCTCTCTCTCTCTCTCTCTCTCTCTCTCTCTCTCTCTCTCTCTCTCTCTCTCTATGGACCCCTGGCTCTGTCTCTCTCTCTCTCTCTCTCTCTCTCTCTCTCTTTCTCTCTCTCTCTCTCTCTCTCTCTCTCTCTCTCTCTCTCTCTCTCTCCTTCTCTCTCTCTCTCTCTCTCTCTCTCTCTCTCTCTCTCTCAAATTCAAATTCAAATTCAAATTAGCTTTATTGGCATGACAAATCATATTTTGCATTGCCAAAGCATTCAAAAACCACAATAAAGAGTACAATATAAAACAAAAATACATTTTGGAAGACAAAAGAATAGTAATGATTTGTAAATAAACAAAAACATAGAAAATTTTGTATTATAGTAATGTATATACACTGTATGTTGTACACTTTACAGGCAAACATATTCGGACATAAGTGCATATTGTTGCATGGATGCACAGCAAATATTGTGTAATATTGTGTGTGTGGTGTGTGTGTGTGTGTGTGTGTGTGTGTGTGTGTGTGTGTGTGTGTCTGTCTGTGTGTGTGTGTGTGTGTGTGTGTGTGTGTGTGTGTGTGTGTGTGTGTGTGTGTGTCTGTGTGCATGTGTATTTGATGGTTGTGAACTATTTGCATTCATAGGCGCATCACTGTGTGGTCATTCCTCTTTTTTTGTCACAGGTGTAGACATAATGTGCAGCTAGTGTTGCACAATCTTCCTCCTCTCCTAGCAAATATCTCATTTTGTCCAGGTCATCTACTTCTAAGAATGTTGGATATAGCGCTTGAAATTTGGGGTAAAAGTTGGAGCGAATTTCTGTATAGTTTGGACAGCTTGTGAGGAAGTGCAGTTCGGACTCAATTTCTTTTTTATCACAATATAAGCACAACCTGTTTTCTCTTGGTATCCATGTTTGTCTGTGCCTGCCTGTTTCAAGGGCTAGGCTGTGATTACTGAGCCTATATCTTGTTAGTGTTTTTCTTAATTTTGAGTCTTTTACCATTGTTAGATAATTTGCCAATTTAAATTCTCTTTTCAGGGTCAAGTAGTTCTGTAATTTGCTCTGATTTTGTGTTGTTTCAATCCAATGTGTCACATATATTTCTTTTTGTGAATCAATAATTTGTTTTGTATTTATTCTTACAGATAGGATGTCAGGTTGGTAGCTCTTGTTGGTTTCTTGCTGGAGCCTGATAATCAGTTGGGTGAGGGGACTCTTTTCAATGTTCAATTCTTGGCTCTTAAGGGCTTTGAAGTGATAGGTAGTGGGGTCACTTGTTTTTAAATGTTGCCAGAATTTGGCAGCTCTTTTTTTAATTTTGAGTAAAAGAGGATATTGGCCTAGTTCAGCTCTGCACGCATTGTTAGGTGTTTGTTTTTGGACTCTGAGGATGTTCCTGCAGAATTCAGCATGAAGGGTTTCGACTGGGTTTTTATCCCATTTGTCAAAATCCTGCTTCATCAAAGGACCCCATACTTCGCTGCCATATAAAAGAATAGGTTCAATCACAGACTGGAATATTTTTAGCCAAATTTGAATTGGTATTTCGAATTGAACAGCCTTTTTGATGGTATAGAGAGCTTTTCTCGCCTTTCCCTTTAATTCATTCACGGCCAAGCTGAAGTTTCCATTTGATGTAATTTTTAACCCAAGGTAAGTATAATTTGACACTTGTTCAATTTTGGTTTTGTCCAGGGTAAAGATATATTTGTTTCCGTGACATTTTCTTTTCTGAAATGTTATCATCTTTGTTTTTTTGATATTAACAGACAGGGCCCATGTTTGGCAGAAAGTTTGTAGCACATCCAGGTTCTTCTGTAGATCTTGAGCTGTTGGC
>JAODXP020007339.1:35000-42500 GCA_027497455.2 Sardinella longiceps | reverse complement strand
GTCTATGGGCAGAATGTGTCAATGTTATTTCACAAATTTTATTTCTAATTGTGCCAGCTTTATGATTTAGTCCTACTTGCTTATGTGTGGTATGATTATGTGTAGGTCTTGCCAGTGAAGGGGTGCATTTCATTTGCTAGGCACAGTTGTGTAACTGATGACATCGTTAAGAGAATGGTTAATTGCGCTTTGTTTGGTTTAGTTTCCGACAATGTTTGGAATTACTCAAATTAGAGAGGGGATGGCTAAACATGAGAAACTGGAACATATACCGCTGAGTTAATCCATTTATTTTTACAAAGTAACTGTATTTTAAATACCATACCATTTCAACAGTAACTGTAACGGAATACAGTTACTCATAATTTGTATTCTGAATACAGTATTTCGGTACATGTATTCCATTACTCCAACACTGAATGGTTACATGACACACTGAAAAACATGCACAAGATGATTTGTCGAGGGGTATTCCAAAAAGCAGGTTAGATATGAAGAGTTCAGATGCAAAACCCCCTAAACACCATTTTTGTGAAAACTGAGTTAATGATATTGTGTGAATCCTGTATAAATCTAGAATATGTAAATGAAATGTTTTTTTGTGAAAAAATAAAATAAAACCTGCTCCCCGCCGTGTCTAAAATATCTGTTTACAATCAAAACACTGTAAAGGCCTGATAAAAAATGGCCTTTTTCTCAAAAAGTGGTGAAGTGGAGTTAGGGGTTTTGCATCTGAACTCTTCATATGCTAACCCTAACCTCAACTGACTCTTTACAGGCCTATTAATGCATGTTTTGCCCTTGATTACATCTAGGACTGGATGGCTCTCCAGGTAAGAACACTGAGTTTGGTGAAAAGGTCCCTGGTTCGTATCCCGGTTGATGCGTTACACTAATCTCAATACTTCCACCATGACCTCACCACCGCTACGGCCAGGGGGAGCCAAGACGACCGGTGGGGGGATTCATCACTTATACCCCCCCCCCCCCACCATCACCTCAGATATGTGTCAGGATGCCTCTAGTCACCAACAAATTTGCTTTAGTTGCTAAGTCCTTCAACTTAATATATATCAAAATCTTCAACACACTTCACAGCAACCTCACCGTGGGAACAAGCTTGGGAAGGGAGTACAAAGGGTCAGGCCAAAAGTCACCCTTAGCCATTGCATAATGTAACTGCATCAGCCAGTAATTGAACCCAAGACATCATACATAAAAGACCTGTACCTTACCACTGAGCTACCAGTACATCTAAGACTGCTGTAAGATTTCTTTAAACACAACATTTCACACTCACTCACTCACTCTACATACAACATTTCACTACCACAAGGGATGACCTTAATATATTTAGTTAGTATCTACTCTAATTATTAGTTGGTAACTATCTATTTAGTAACCATCTACAAGTATTATATCAAAACCTCTTCAACATTCTTCACAGCATGTTCTTCCCAAGGATTGAACCTGTAACCTCACAGTGAAAACAAGCTTGGTCAAAGTCCCAAACCAGTCAGCCAAGCCCAGACTCCCATGTGTGTCTATGAGAGTCTTGAAGGGTCGGGTGGGAGAATTATTAATAAGAGTCAGGCTATGCAACTGTCCACTGTCAGAAATGACACTAAAAAGAGTCAGGCTAGCCGGCATACATTAAAGTCACCATCAGCGATTACATAACTGCATAAGCCAGGCAACGGTGGGATTTGAACCCACGGCTCTAGAGGAAGTGGAGCCTTAATTCATAACCTTAACTCATAGCATTAGAGCACCAAAGTATGTGGAAATCCACGCAAGAAGCACACCACAGCCACTTTACTTTGTGCGACTTTGCACGCGCAGGCAACGAGGCGTCCTTCTGTTAGCGGCACTCGTAACGTTTTAAAAAGAGAAACTCTGCACTGGCCAAGAATCAAACCTGGTTTAACTGCTTGGAAGACAGCTACACTACACCACCAACACCACACTTCTCCCAGAGAAGCCTACACATCAAAGCCAGTTCCAAAATACAAGACTTGCTGAAAAGGCAGAGAGGAAGTTACTGTTTGCTCACGGGGCCCTGATGAAACGGCCGGCCGGGTCGTCCTAAATCAGAAGATAATGGCGGCGGTGGGATTTGAACCCAAAACTCCAAGGAGACTGAAACAATTCAGTGCCTTATTCCGCTCAGCCACACTACCACTACCCTGCTGAAGTAGGAAAATTCCTCACTTCTGTCGCAAGATGGCTAAGAGAACGACATGATTCAGGACGCATGCTTGGAGGGTGAGAGACAAGCTTGAAAGTGAAAATGTAAAAGCATAGTTAGGTTAGGTATGGTAACCCTAATCTCAACTGTCTCTATACTGACCTATCAATGCATGTTTTGGGACTGGGTGGCTCTCCAGGTAAGAACACTGAGGTTGGTGTAGAAGGTCCCTGGTTCGTATCCCAGTTGATGCGTTACACTACACTCAACACTACCATCATGACCTCATAATTCTACTTGCAATACTTACGTACAAAATACTTTAATACTTCCACTTATGTATGGTGTTTAAAGAACATTTCAATACACTTGTATTTTATACAACTCTGCCTGTCTGTAATATCCACGCTGTGTTCCTGCTGAACGTGCCCCTGTCTGTAATGTCCATGCTGTGTTCCTCGTGAACGTGCCCCTGTCTGTAATGTCCACGCTGTGTTCCTGGTGAACCTGCCCCTGTCTGTAATGTCCATGCTGTGTTCCTCGTGAACGTGCCCCTGTCTGTAATGTCGACGCTGTCAGTGACAGGAGCTTCGCTTTCATTTCTGAGTCCAAGGGAAAGGTGTGATTCACCTTCTTTACCACCTCACAGCCAATCACACCTGTGTGACTGTGTGTGTGTGTGTGTGTGTGTGTGTGTGTGTGTGTGTGTGTGTGTGTGGGTGTTCACTTACCTGCGGCAATGCACCAGAATGTGTCCCCGGTGTCCACGACAACCAATTTCTGTGGAGCAAATGCATCCTCCCTGTTGAGGTGTTGATGTGTGTGTGTGTGTGTGTGTGTGTGTGTATGAGTGTGGGTGTGTGTGTGTGTGGGGCAATCTCCCTGTTGGGGTGTTGGTGATAATCGCCGGCCACTCACCACCAGTGCGAATATTGAGTCCTGGAGAGCGCTACGCTGCAGAACACGCACACAAACACACACACACACACACACACACACACACACACACACACTCGGCGCCAGTGCTGAGTATCGACTCCTGGAGTTGCACGGCAGCCTGGAGAGCGGCACGGCACAGCGGCGATGTGGTGTGTGTGTGTGTGTACACGGCACAGCGGCGATGTGGTGTGTGTGTGGTGTGGTAGCGGAGTTTATCCCGACACACAGCTGGTCAGGCGGCCGTGTTATTGGCCCGCTCTCCTGCCGGACCACTTACACACACACACACACACACATACTTACACACAGTTTATCTGCAAAATTGCGTCTGCCGTCAGGGAGACTACACCTATCAACCGGACACGGCCTGGACACGGGCCAGGTATGGGCCAGACGCTCAGGCTTGACGTGCCACTGGACTCTGAGCTCTACGGCAGACCAGGGAGGGGAGACGCAGAGGAACAAACACACACACACACAAAACTCCTCATGCCTGTACATCCCATAATTGCATTTCACCTACACACTCCTCAGAGAATACAGAAGGTCTCATTATACCGTGTGTGTGTGTGTGTGTGTGTGTGTGTGTGTGTGTGTGTGTGTGTGTGTGTCAGCAGAAAACAGTCAAAGAATTACAAGAGGCAGTGATCTAGCAGAAACATGAGTAATTTCCATAGCTGTTCTATAGCAGCAAATGGCTTTTTCTCTTGTATTTGCGTGGCTGGTGAGCGCGGCCCATATCTCCCTCTGTAGACAGCTACGCCTCACAGCCCTGAGCGCACACACACACACACACACACACACAATCTCTGTAGACAGCTACGCCTCACAGCCCTGAGCGCACACACACACACACACACACTCTCTGTAGACAGCTATGCCTCACAGCCCTGAGCGCACACACACACACACACACACACGCACACGCACACACACACACACACACTCTCTCTGTAGACAGCTATGCCTCACAGCCCTCTCTCTAAGGACCGCTGCCACCGGCCGACATCACTCTAGCAAAACTCTTCAATTCAAACACATTTGTCACTGGGAGCTGATGCATTTGGACTGTGTGTGTGTGTGTGTGTGTGTGTGTGTGTGTGGGAGGCCAATGAGATTTGTGTCTGCTAAGCTCTACAGGATGGTAGGCCTGTAATTAAATAGGAACATTAATATGGGCTAAACATCCTGAGCGTTGTGTACACATTAATATCGCCTAAACGCCGTGGAGCTGCGAAGCCCAATCCAGCGCCGCTGTGTGTGTGTGTGTGTGTGTGTGTGTGTGTGTGTGCGCTCTCCTGGTCACTGGCAGATGGAACAACAGACGGTACTTTGATAACTGGAGGGTAAAGAAAAAAAAAAAAGTAAAAGGATTGAAGAAAAGCAGGCAGGACATAAACAAGCCTTCTCAAACACTTGAGTGAAAAATGAAACTCTTTCATATGATAATCTGAGAGAAATTATGCATGAATGCGTCTCTCACTCTCTCTCTCTCTCAATCTGTTTACCTCACACCTCTCTGGCCTCTGTTGGGTCCAACCTCTGATGATGTCACTACAGGTGGGATTCAACCTCTGATGATGTCACCACAGGTGAGTTTCAACCTCTGATGATGTCACTACAGGTGGGATTCAACCTCTTATGATGTCACTACAGGTGAGATTCAACCTCTGATGATGTCACTGCATGTAGGATTTAACCTCTGATTCCGAGTCAGTGTACTAAACCTACATTAGCTGATTTGGGAATGAATAGCAGACTATTATGGTATGTACTGTATGCAGTCACCACGGAGATAAACCGGGGCTGAGCAGACTATTATGGTATGTGTTTGTGGAGGGACATTGGATACTAATGCAGTCTCCATGGAGACAGACCTGGGGCTGAGCAGACTATTATGGTATTTTGGGATGGCTACCCATGGGCTGTTTGACTATGCTGTCCATGTAGCCCAGCAGGCTGACTATTATGGTCTGTCCATGTAGCACAGCCGGCTGAATTATTATGGTCTGTTTGACGATGCTGTCCATGCAGCCCTGCCAGCTGCTTAACCATTTAAAGGAATGATCCAGTAATTTTCCACTAAAGCGTGACAAACAGTCTTCGCCACGGCAACCATCGCCGCCACTCCTTAGGACTCTTTAAGGCACTCACTGCCTGCTTTTTAATGCTCTCCTCTTTCCTCTCTCTCTCTCCCTCCCTTCTCCTTACTCACTGCCTGCTTTTTAATGCTCTCCTCTTTCCTCTCTCTCTCTCACTCCCTCCCTTCTCCTCGCAACTCTCTCCTTCACCCTCCTCTCTCTCTCTCACTCTCTCCCTTCTCCCCTCAACTCTCTCCTTCATCTTCCTCTCTCTCTCTCTCATTCACTCTCCACTCTCTCTCCTTCACCCTCCTCTCTCTCTCTCACTCCCTCCGTTCTCCTCGCAACTCTCTCCTTCATCTTCCTCTCTCTCTCTCAACTCTCTCTCCTTCACCCTCCTCTATATCTCCCCTTCCTCTAAACTCTCTCCTTCACCCTCCTCTCTCTCTCCTCCCCTCCTCTCTCTCTCCTTCCCTCTCTCTCTCTTGTTCCCTCTCTCTCTTGTTCCCTCTCTCCTCCCCTCCTCTCCAGCATGGCTGCATCATCATCATCATCACTCCTCATGAGAAGAGGAGGAAGAGGAAGAGAAGAGCTGAGCTGCAGGGGTGGGTAAAGAAGGAAGGATGGAGAGAGAGAGAGAGAGAGAATATGGAGAGAAAGTGATGGGATTCAGACGGCCACTGAGAGAGAGAGAGAGAGAGAGAGAGAGAGAGAATATGGAGAGAAAGAGAGAGAGGATGGAGAGAGAGAGAGAGAGAGAGAGACAGGATGGAGAGAGAGAGAGAGAGAGTATGTAGAGAGAGAGATGGGATTCAGACGGCCACTGAGAGAGAGGATGGAGAGAGAGAGAGAGAGAGAATATGTAGAGAAAGAGAGAGAGAGAGAAGGATGGAGAGAAAGAGATGGGATTCAGATGGCCACTGAGCCAAACAGAAATACTTAATTGGGGCTCCAGGGACAGAGAAGCTCTTTACATTTGCAAATCTGTGTGTGTGTGTGTGTGTGTGTGTGTGTGTGTGTGTGTGTGTGTGTGTGTGTGTGTGTGTGTGTGTGTGTGTGTGTGTGTGTGTGTGTGTGTGTGTCAGAGAGAGAGAGAGAGAGAAGGTCCTCTGGGTTTGAGGAGGTGGTTATGTTGACTAAAAAGTTTAAAGGGTGGGGTGGGGTGGGGGGTTGCTCAGCGTCGTTGAGTGCATGTTCATTTTCGAGTGATTTGTCCCCCACCAAACAAACACACACACAACCCTCGTCAAGGGACACTGCTGCTGCGTGTGAAGTCAGAAAACTTGGGAGCTGCTGCCGGGTAAACAAACAAGCAAACACACACACACACACACACACACACACACACACACACACACACACACACACACACACATACATGTACACACACACACACACACACACACACACACACACACACTACATGTACACACACACACACACACACACACACACACACACACACACACACACACAAGTCCGACAGCACTAGCGTCGCTCTGCTGGAAGCCTAAAGGACTGATGACCTTCAAACCACGGCAAGGTCAGGACAGGATGCCTGTGAGAGAACAGCAAGGTCAGGCCTTCTATCAAGATGTCTTTCAGGACCTCGGGCACTTTGATCTTTTTACACATTATGCCTGTGTTTTAAAAGGCCAGCTAAACTGTCTTACACATCATGCCTGTGTTTTAAAAGGCCAGCTAAACTGTCTTACACATGCTTATGCTCATGTTTAAAAGCAAAGTCAACCAAGAGAAGAGTTACAGATTACACAACTACACACAAATCACAACATACATGTTCACCCAACAAACATATTAAATGCATACCTCACCAGATTCCAAACAAATTGAACCCATACAGTACCTCACCCATCACTCCAAACATACAGCAGTACACACACACACACACACACACACACACACACACACACACACACACACACACACACACACACACACACACACACACACACACACTCACACACACTGTAAAAGAGTCCAGTGCCATGTGGACACACATGCTAGAAAGCTGTGTTGATTTATGGCTGTTAATTGATTGATTCACACTAATTAAAATAAATCAGACTGTAATATTCACAGAGCCCCAATGATCTCAACTCACAGTCTGCATTAAACACACACACACACACACCACACTAATTAACACTTTGAATGCCAGGTGTTTTTAACAAGCTTTGGCCCAGAGTGCCAGCAATCCAGGCCACTGTTGCCTATTTTTATAGAGCCACAGCGTATTCTGTGTTATAGCTATGGACACATACTATGGGT
>JAODXP020007339.1:27500-30000 GCA_027497455.2 Sardinella longiceps | reverse complement strand
TGTTTATTTGTTTGGGTGTATTTATAAGTCTGGGCTTGTCAACACCGCTCACTCTGCCTGTCATCACTCAGTCGTGTTTATTTTCCCTCTGCTTAAACACACAACATTCAACAACACACACACACACACACACACACACACACACAATGGACCTGGGCCACAAACATGGAGGCTGGGATGGGTTTTCCGCAGACTGCATCTGCGCTCCTGTCCAGAATCATGGTGGTTGGGCCGTGTGTGTGTGTGTGTGTGTGTGTGTGTGTGTGTGTGTGTGTGTGTGTGTGTGTGTGTGTGTGTGTGGGCTGGGTTATATGTAGACTGAACTCGAGTGGGGCCACTATCATCATGGAGGACAAGGCTGTGTTTTGTCTAGATGAACACTGAAACAACACTGTAATCAACTCTCTGCCTTGACTTTGACCTTGACTCTCTGCATTAACACTGAAACAACACTGTAATCAACTCTCTGCCTTGACTTTACTCTGCATTAACACTGAGCTCAACATTGAGATCAACACTGAGACTGTGTTGAATCAACACTGAGATAAACACTGAGATAAACTCTGAGACTGTGTTGAATCAACACTGAGACATGTGGGTCCACTGTTTGCACTTTTAGAGGCGCTAGAGGGTGGGGTAGGTAGGTGCTGATTGGCTGAGCTGGTTCAGGTTTGATAAATACATTGCAAACTGAGGAAGCACAGTGTGCACTATCACTGCATTCACATAGACAGACAGTGTAGATATCGCTAGTCTGAAGCAGCACTATTACTACATTCCCATAGACAGACAGTGTAGATATCGCTAGTCTGAAACGCAGCGTGCACTATCACTACATTCCCATAGACAGACAGTGTAGATATCGCTAGTCTGAAGCAGCACCTGGATAGAGGTAGAGTATACTGTATACTGTGTAGTACTGTACTATATTTTAGAGTATACTGTCTGTGGCTTTAGATCAGCCCCCTCATCTCCCAGTAGACACTTCAGAGTCTTCAGTCTCATTGTGTGGACATGGCATGGCTGTCCAATCAGAATACACCTCTTATGTTGTTCCGAATTCTAAGCGGAGTTCTATTTCAATCAGGGTAAATTACAGTGTGTAATTCTTGTTCCAACTGAGCTGATGTTCTGTAAGTCGCTCTCTATCTCTCTCTTTCTCTGTATCTCTCTCTCCTCTCTCTCTCTCTCTCTCTCTTTCTCTCTCTGTATCTCAGTTCATTTCACACAGAGCTTTATTGGCGTGACAAAAATACACTTTATGTTGCCATAGCATTTCCTGCACAAGTGCAAATAGTGTGTGTGTGTGTGTTTGTGTGTGTGTGTGTGTGTGTGTGTGTGTGTGTGTGTGTGTGTGTGTGTGTGTGTGTGTTTGCAAGAAGTGTGCACAAAAAAGTAAAGGAGAGAACACAATTAATCATACAACCATGTCTGTGTGGGCGTGTGCATGTGTGTGTGTGTGTGTGTGTATGTGTGTATGTGTGGATGAGGTGCATACAGATTTGTCTGTGGGCGTATTTGTACATGACAATGTAATATATATCTGTGTTTGTGATTCTCTATGCATTTCACTTTTTCTCTTCCTTGCTTCCCTTCTTTCTCTACATCTCTACCCCCCCCCTCTCTCTCTCTTTCTATCTCTCTCTCTCTCTCTCTCTCTCTCTCTCTCTCTCTCTCTCTCTCTGTCTTTTTATTCAGACATTGTGGAGCAGCCTTCCCTGGTGGACACAGTCCTCTTCCAGTGTTCATTAGAGTTTTGATCACAGTGTCGTCTAACTCCTAGCATAGAATTGGTAACTAAGTTAGCAACTATGTTTCGTTGCAATGCAGTTTCCCATTGTCAATTAACTAATATAAGCAATGCAGTTTCCCATTGTCAATTAACTAATATAAGCAATGCAGTTTCCCATTGTCAATTAACTAAGCAATGCAGTTTCCCATTGTCAATTAACTAAGCAATGCAGTTTCCCATTGTCAATTAACTAATATAAGCAATGCAGTTTCCCATTGTCAATTAACTAATATAAGCAATGCAGTTTCCCATTGTGGTATCCCAACTATGCTATTGGGACACAGACGGCAGGAGTGGAGCTCATCTGCATTGGTGGAAAAGTGGGTCGATCAGTGGCACCAGGGCGGATTCTGGGCTAATTTAGCTGTCCAAACCAGACTTTATAGTTTATGGTAGCCTGATAAACCAGCCTAAATGTGAGATTGAATGTCTATTTAGTCTAGCCTCGCATCATTCCCCAATTCTGCCAGAATGCCAGGAATCTGGCAAAACCAATCATAACGCAGAGATGTGTTTTGAATCAAAGGGGGCGGGGTTTAAAGCCAATCATAACGCAGAGATGTGTTTTGAATCAAAGCGGGATGGGTTTTAAGGGAGAAACGACAGAGCGTTGGCTTATATGCACAGATATGGTTTGAAAAACAATGGCTTGTGCCAGATTCCTGGCATTCTGGCAGAATTGGAGAATGATGCGAGGCTAGACCCACT
>JAODXP020007339.1:22500-25000 GCA_027497455.2 Sardinella longiceps | reverse complement strand
CTGTAGCCGTGTAGTGAGTCTGCTGATTAGTGAGTGCTGGTCTGAAGTGTCCAAGGTCGTTGGCCCGTGCTGAAGGTCATTGGCCTGTGCAGGTGGGTCAGAATGAGACTCTGCCATCAAAGCTGTAGAGTGGGGCTCAGGCAGGCAGGTGCTAAGAGGATCTAAGAGGGGGTTGGCCACCTGTTGTACAGTACACGCACACATACACACACACACACACGTACGCACACACGCACGCACACACGCACACACACACACACACACACACACACAGTACACCTCCCTCTGGATTTTCTTCTCACCACACAACCTTATTCCAGGGAGTGATGCACCTCTCCACAGTTGTCCACACAGTGTGTTCTCTTCTCCCCAAACACCCAACAGACCAGTTTACAGTTCCAGTTTCCAGTTATATAGATGAGGCTTGAGCAGTGAGTGGGCACGGCGTGTGTGGATGTGTGAGAGATTAGGCTTGGGTTGAGGGGGGGGGGGTGGGGGTGGAGGCCAAGTGGATGGAGATGAATGTCTGTGCCAAGCTTGCCAGCCCTCTGATGACCATCTACTGTTCCCATGGCAACAAGCCCCTGACCTCAAAGCCTGTAGAGACCCGAGATACTCATCTCACTGGACGCTCTGCTACACACACACACACACACACACACACACACACACACACACACACACACACACACACACACACACACACACTGGCATTGCTCCCCCTTTGTCCCAGAGCTGCACAGGTACACACACCCCCTCACCCCACGCCCCTTTGCCTGGCTGAAAAGGTGGAGTATTCCTTTAATAAGAGTAAATGGTCTAGAAGGGTGTAGTACTCCTTTAAGCTTTAGGATTGCACTACCCAGTCTGGGGTCTAGAAGGGTGTAGTACTCCTTTAAGCTTTAGGATTGCACTACCCAGTCTGGGGTCTGCCTGCAAGGAATGGCTCTCTAAGCAGACTGCATTACATATCACACACACTCTCTCTCTCTCTCTCTCACACACACACACACACACACACACACACACACACACACACACACACACACACACACACACACACACACACACACAACTCTCTCTAAGCAGACTACACTACATATCACACCACACCCTGCTGATAGCTCAGCTATGCCACTCTCATACACACATACACACACACACCTGCGCACACCTGCCAAACATACTGTACGTGCACACCTCACGCATACACATGTGCACTCACCTCTCTCTCTCTCTCTCTCTCTCTCTCTCTCTCTCTCTCTCTCTCTCTCTCACACACACACACACACACACACACACACACCTCACGCATACACATGTGCACTCACCTCTCTCTCTCTCTCTCTCTCTCTCTCTCTCACACACACACACACACACACACACACACACACACACACACCTCCCACACATACATATAACTCTCTCTCTCTCTCTCTCTCTCTCTCTCTCTCTCTCTCTCTCTCTCTCTCTCTCTCTCTCTCTCTCTCACACTCACAAACACACACACACACACACACACACACACACTAGGGCTCCAGACATGCAATTTTAGAGGCTTTTTAAAACCCATCTCTATCATCACCAGCAAATAGCAATACGCGCACACGCACACACACACACACACACACACACACACACACACACACACACACAGTACACCCATCTCTATCATCACCAGCAAATAGCAATATTTTGTGTGTGTATTACTATGATGCCTAAGGCATGTATTCTCTGTGATGCCCAAATGTGAGCCCTTCATGCTGCTATGGTACGCTACGTGTGTGTGTGTGTGTGTGTGTGTGTGTGTGTGTGTGTGTGTGTGTGTGTTGTCTGATGCACCCTCATTCTATGTGTGTGTGTGTGTGTGTGTTTGAGTGTGTATCACACACACACACACACACACACACACACACACACTCACACACATATTAACACACACAAACACATACATACACTCATACACATACATAACCACACACATAAACAAACAGCAGGTTCCTCCTTCACCTCTTCACACACACACACACACACACACACACACACACACACACACACACACACACACACTCACATACACACACACAGCAGGTTCCTCCTTCACCTCTTCACACACACACACACACACACACACACACACACACACACACACACACACACACACACACACACACTCACATACACACACACAGCAGGTTCCTCCTTCACCTCTTCAAACACACACACACACAAGGGGTTCCGGTTCCGGCCGCGACATGGAGTAGACGTCCCTACCTATTGCTCCCAATACATTTTAATTAAACTACGGTTTAAAGACCCCGATCGCTACGAATAGCCTTTATTTATGAGACAACAAGGTCTGCAAGACAGGTGATCTACTACAATGACCTCCAAACCAGCAAAACAAAGCAGAAGCAACGCCAATGGCAAAAGCAACGCTGCCCTTGGGACGCCTGTGACACCTGGTGACTTTAACATGTCCACCCTAGTTAGCCTGTTG
>JAODXP020007339.1:15000-17500 GCA_027497455.2 Sardinella longiceps | reverse complement strand
GCACCACTGCCTATCACACAGGCAAAGGGCCCCACCACAGGAGCAGCAACATCAGCACCAGTGGCAACTGGGACAGCAGCAACACCACGCAGGCAGGGTCCTCCATGCATGCCTACCATGCAGGCCGAGGCCTCCACCACAGCAGCCGCCGGAGCCTCCACTACAACACCACCTACCATGCGGACAGAGGCCTCCACCACAACACCAACGCCTGTCACAAGGGCAGCAACAGCTCCACCGGCCACAGATGCAGATATAGTCATCCTAATTGACTCAAATGGGAAATTCATAAACCCAGAGCGACTCTTCCCCGCCCATAAAACTGCAAAGCTCTGGTGCCCAAAAACTGAGGATGCCCTCCAGCAGCTCTGCAAAAGTCACCTCGGCGAGCCCAGCCACATCATTATACATGTGGGCACCAATGACCTCAGGACACAGCAAGAACATGTGGCAGATTCAATAGAAAAAGTGGCACTGAAAGCAACAAACACATTTCCCACATCCAAAATTGTGCTCTCCACCCTCCTACCAAGGACAGACTTTCATCCACAGACCATACAAAAAATTAACGCAGATATAACCCGTAGATGTGCTTTGATGCCAAAATCCATTTGGCTCACCATCCTGATCTCAGCATCCACAGCCTCCATGACCACGTCCACCTCCATAAAGATTGGATGGGTGTGTTTGCAAAAACACTAAAAGATGCAGCCCTTGGAAGAGGCCCCAACAGTCCCTCTGCACCGCGTCACCAACAGAGAGGATATAACCAAATACCTCACACCCCGAAAGATGACCTGGCATCCCAGCACAGGACCCGACAAAGCCGTGACCAACCCCATCGCCTCGTGGTCCGCCACCAAACCCGCCACCCCATAGCTCAGCATCGAACCCAACGTCATACTACAGCTCGTCACCACACCCGACCTCCTATGGCACGCCATCAGTCCGGACACCATGAGCCCCAGAATCAACAAGGCCAACACCAATCCGCATACCATGCAGGTCAGCAACCAACCCAACCCCCTAGTGCTCATCTCCATGGGGCTCACCGGCAAAACCAACACCCTGCACCCCAGGACGCTGTGTCAAGGAACCTGAATCCACAAGCCCAACACCAGCATCATCAGCACCAGACTCCATGGTCAAAATGGACAAATGAAAAGGAAAAGACCTACGCCGCAGCACTGAAGGAGCCGAGCAGCAGTCAGAGCTCTGAGCTGAGAGATATTAAAGAACTCCTCAGCTTCATATGCACACGACTCATGGGCTGATCGTGAGTAACTGAACAAAGTACCATTTCAACATTTTATTGAAAAAAAAAAAAAAAAAAAAAAAAAAAGCTTGTTTCATTTTAGACATGTGAAAAAATGTGTTAAATTTGTTCATTTAGCTCAACTCATTATTGTACATTCATGAAATCCTTTACTGTTACACTATGGAATATTCAAGGTATTCATTCATCCACTTTCGGTTGTAAAACCAAATTGGTAGAATTTCAAAGAAACATTTCAAACATAGACATAATAATCTTACAAGAGACATGGCGCAGAACTGATGAGGTCATACCCAGTCCACCAGGTTATAAAGAGATAGCAATTTCATCCATAAAAAATAAAGGAATAACCCGAGGGAGAGATTCAGGGGGCATTGTAATTTGGCATAAACAAGAAATTGATAAATACATCTCAATAGCAAAAAAGAAGATTCACACATTTGGCTTAAAATTAATAAACAACTTACCCAAACAACCAAAGATATATTTATGTGTGCCCTATATATACCACCCTCTGAATCTCCCTACTACAATGAAGAGATTTTTGACTCTATGCAACAACAAATTAACTACTTCCAGGGCCAAGGAAACGTGCTAGTATGTGGAGACCTGAATGCAAGAACAGGTTCTCTCTCTGATTATACAGCAGACCATGGCAACACGCACATATTTGGACAGAGCTTCCCACAAAGTGTAATTAATTCCCAACGGAGCAGCTCTGACAACCAAGTAAATAAAAATGGGAAATTACTTATAGAACTCTGTCAAAGTCTGGGCCTCTATATTATAAATGGTAGGGTGAGAGGGGACTCTCTTGGAAGGCATACTTACAGTTCACCTCTTGGCTGTTCAACCGTTGATTATATGATCACAGATTTAGATCCATCCACATTCCAAGCATTCACGGTCAAGCCACTTACACCTTTATCAGACCACAGTCCAGTCACTTTATACGTCAAACAAACAGAAAATACCATACAGGAACAGCCTAGTAAATTGTATGACACTAAAGAGAGCTACAGGTGGGGCAACAACAGTAAAGAAAACTACCTCACAGCCCTCTGTCATCCTACAGTGTCCTCACTAATTGACAACTTTCTTAGTAGTAGCTATCCCTGTGATATACAGGGCGTAAACCAAGCTGTTGAAAATATGAACAAAATTTTCAACCATCTGGCAGAGATATCCTCCCTTAAACATTGCAAAAAAAGGAAAAAGGTTAAA
>JAODXP020007338.1:15000-70735 GCA_027497455.2 Sardinella longiceps | reverse complement strand
AATCTAGCTAGAGTGTGGAGAGGGAGAGAGAGAGAGGAGAAAGAGGGTTGTACAGGATGGCAAGTGTGCAGAAGGTGGCAGCACTAGGCTATCGCAGCATAACTAAGGTATGGTACATGGCATCTCACCAACCCAGAAGGGGGTGGTCAGTGGCCGCCTTGGAAAAACAGCAGAGGTAGCCCTCCCAGGAAGGGCCCAAGAGGAGTGGTGATATGTCATGGCCCACTCCTAATTATAGGAAATGTCAAAAGGAAGGTTTTAAGTCTAGACTTAAAGGTATTGAGAGTGTCCGCTTCGCGAATGTAGGGAGGAATAGAATTCCATAGAAGAGGTGCTCGATAGGCAAAAGCTCTTCCCCCAATTGTAGTTTAAGATATGGTCACTTTTTCAAGGAGGCCAGCATTTTGAGATCTCAGAGGTCTTGCTGGATGGTATGGAACAAGTAAATCTGTAATATACGCAGGAGCTAAGCCATTAAGTGCCTTATACGTCATGAGAAGGATTTTGAAGTCAATTCGACTTTTGACAGGAAGCCAGTGTAGAGATGCTAGGATGGGAGAAATATGTTCATATTTCTTAGTTCTAGTGAGTGTTCTAGCTGCTGCATTTTGGATTAGCTGTAGACTTTTAATGCAGGTGTTACTGCACCCTGAGAACAGGGCATTGCAGTAGTCGAGTCTGGAGGTAACAAATGCATGTATAAGTTTTTCAGCATCCTCAAAGGACAGGAACTTCCTAACCTTAGCAATGTTTCTAAGGTGAAAAAATGATGTTTGAGAAATGTGCTTTACATGGCTATTCAAGGAGAGGTCTTGATCAATAATTACCCCCAGATTTTTCACTTGTGAGCTAAATGAGAGTGTAGGACTGCTAAGTGAGCTATGATGGTGAAGCGAGGTGTCCTTCAGTTGTTTAGAGGCAATCATCATAACTTCAGTTTTATCTGAGTTCAAGCATAAGAAATTTTTTGACATCCAAACTTTAATGTCTTCAAGACAGGCATTGAGTTTGGTTGTTGGAGTGCAGTCGCTAGGCTTCATAGAGAGATAAAGCTGTGTATCATCTGCGTATGAGTGAAATGCAATGCCATGTTTCCTAATGATTTCACCCAGAGGTAGCATATAGAGAGAGAATAGTAGGGGGCCCAGTACTGAGCCTTGCGGAACGCCATATTTAACTTTAGCATGATAAGATGAGACGTTGTGGGCATGTACAAATTGGTATCGATCAGTGAGGTAGGATTTGAACCAAGCTAATGCTGAATTTCTAATGCCTATCGTATGTTCGAGTCTGTGTAGTAGGATATCGTGGTCAATGGTGTTAAAAGCTGCACTAAGATCAAGTAAAATTAATATGGATATATTACCATTGTCCATGGAAAGAAGGAGGTCGTTGAAGACTTTAACTAAGGCCGTTTCAGTGCTGTGATTAGCTCTAAATCCTGATTGGAAGACTTCCTGGATTTTGTTTTCGTCTAGGAAGCGACAAATTTGTTTGAACACAATTTTTTCTAGAATTTTGGATATAAAAGGAAGGTTGGATATAGGTCTGTAATTAGCCAGAACATCAGGGTCAAGGTTTGTTTTTTAATCAATGGTTTAATGACTGATGTCTTGAAAGTAGTTGGTACATGTCCCGCTAGGAGTGAACTATTGATAATTTCAAGTAATGTCTCAGCTAGTGGTGTAAAGGCTGCCTTGAGGAGGTAAGTAGGAATAGGATCAAGTAGGCATGTTGACGCCTTCGCTTTGGTAATGAGAGAAGAAATTTCTAATATATCAGTGGGCATAAAGGAGTCAAGGTATGCTACGGGTTGGCTACAGCTATCAGTAGTTAGTAGAGAGGCTGTAGGCATGTTGCTAATTTTAAGTCGTATGGTTTCAATTTTTTCATTGAAAAAATTCAGGAAGTCGTCACTGCTGAGGTGACTTGGAATGGACTGAGTTACTTCAGTCTTACTTTTTGTCAAATTTGATATAGTGTTGAAGAGGAATTTTGGATCGTCTTTGTGTTCATGTATAAGTGAGGAATAATAAGCTGTTTTAGCATTGTTCAGTGCAGTCTTGTATTCTTTCAGGCTCTCTCTCCAGGCAATGTGAAATACTTCGAGTTTAGTGTTGAGCCATTTCCTCTCTAGTCTGCGAGCAGCCTGTTTTAATGTACGTGTATGTGTGGTGTACCAAGGGGCAGTTTTTTCTACCTTCCTTGTTTTCTTTTTAAGTGGAGCAATTAAGTCAAGTGTTGAGTGTAATGTGTTCATAACATGATCAGTAAATTGGTCAATATGTGTTGGTGATGGGATAGGACTATCATAGCGTGTTGGTATAAGGTCAGGAATTTTTTCAATGAAATCGTCAGTGGTTTTAGGCGTTATGCCTCTAGTGTAGTAGTGGGTCACATTTTGCGCTACATGGTCGACTGGTATTTCTAGAGTAATAAGGTAATGGTCAGTCAATGTTGGTTGGGGTGCAATTGTAAGTTGTTCTACTTGAGTACCATAAGTTAGTACAAGGTCAATAGTGTGGTTGTCTTTATGTGTAGGTGCATTTACATTTTGACAGAAGCCAATGTGCTCAATAAGAGATTGGAATGCAGCTGTCAGGCTGTTGTGTGCAACATCCATGTGAATATTAAAATCGCCCAAGATGACTATCTGATTTAACAACTAATGTGGATATAAAGTCAGAGAATTCAGTTAGGAATTCAGTGTATGGCCCTGGAGGTCTATACAATGTTACAATAGTTAATGGCTTAGCTCCAGGCTGAATAAGGTTGAGGACGAGTACCTCGAAAGAATTGAACTTATGTTCGAGCTTGGGAGCCATACTGCAGCTAGAATTGTAGATAGTGGCTACCCCACCTCCACGCCCGCGTTGGCGCGGTGTGTGGAAGTTTGAATGACTGGGGGGAGTGGCTTCATTTAGCGATAGGTATTCGTCTGGTTTTAGCCAGGTTTCAGTGAGGCAAAGTATTTCAATATGATTATCAGTAATGAGTTCGTTTACTAGCGTCGATTTTGACGAGAGTGTGCGAGTATTCAACAAGCCAAACTTCAATTTTGACTGTTGGCTATGTTTATAGTTTGCTTCTGGTTTTATGTGTATGAGGTTACTATGGTTAATGCCTCTATATCTCGTGGACACTCTCCCTAAGGGGACCTGACTGCTGCTAATATCACGGCGACACGGCAGGGAACTGTGTAAGACAGTAATCCTGCCACCTGAACCAAACTCTGGTATATTATCCTCGCATTAGCCTATTCGCGCTTTATTATAGTCTGAATGCTGGTGCGGCTAGTGCGGCTGCCGGTGCGAGAATATGAATAATGCTTGTTTTTGGTCCGTTTTTCCGTTCATGTTGACTTTGAATTTCATTTTGTAAAGTGCAATAAAAAAATGAGAATGAAAGAAAAATGCTGCGTAATTCAATTGTTGGTTTTGGGCTTGAAAACGAAAGTCAAATAAACCAGTCGTTTTTTGTTTTTTAATTCCTATTCATAAAGGGAAAATCCAATTACCCAAATATACACGGACCGCCGTGGATCAGTGGGTTAGAGCGTCATACCACTACTCCGGGGACCTCAGATTCGAGTCCGACCTGAGGTCATTTCCCGGTTCCACCCCATTTCTCTCTCCCACTTGCTTCCTGTCCATCTTTATACTGTCCTATCCGATTAAAGGCAAAAAGCCCCAAAAATATCTTTAAAAAATAAATAAATAAAATATTCTGCCTGAACTTTTAAGCTAAGTACCCTTAAACGTCAACATCTGGGTGATCAATGATTGAGTAAACAGAAAATGACCTAATTTTCTTGCTTTTACCCTAAATCAAACTTTTTGAAATATGATCGGGACAGTCATGCCATATGAGCTTTTACTGATTTGGCTGAAAATTGTGAAAAATTAGAAAAGGAATCCCATTAATGCTCCGTATGTTCATTTAAAACAGCACTTTCTGAACAATACCACAGTTTTTGACAAACTTTTCGGTAACTTTGCGGTAAGGGTACATGAATTATCATGAATTAATGCATGATTTCATTCATGATTCATTCGTGAATAATGCATTACTTCATCTATGACTATCTAATGACTCATCAGGTATTAGCATGAATTCATTGTTTATCATTAATGACCTCCTGCTGAAATAGCAGATGATCTTAAGCATTAATTACTCTGGGTGCATCATCATGAGTCATGACTAATTACACATGTTCATAATGTTTTTGTTCAAAAGAGTTTGATATAATTTGATATAATAAAAGTACTTATTTAGCCTACTTTGGCCTAGTTCCTCATATCTATCCCATACGTCAACTACATTTTTACCAATTTAACCATGTCAACACTTTAGTTGAGGGGGCACAAACATGATGAATTCATCATGATCATGCTAATAATCATGACTCATGCTAATTAATCATGACTCATGATGATGTATAACTTCATGGCTCTGGCACAACAACAGTGCTCTCACCAGTGCTCCGGCTTTAACCCCTTTTCCTGCTGGCATTAGAGACAATAGCACATCACAATTTAATCTCTTGTTCTGTCACTTCAGGGCATGCCTCAGATCTGAATTGAAATTCTTAAAACAACTAGTGCAACTTGCATCATCATTAAAGCCATTTGAATTACTTACAGACAGGTTAATTGATGAGGCTGTCAAAAAGTAGGCCTAATTAAGAGCTCGGACCAGCAGATGTAAGCTACGTCGTTCCCTTGTAGAGCAGGACTTCCTGGTTAGTAGCATGAAGATGGTGTTATGTGTAGAAGGTAATGTATTCTCTTGTAAGGCCATGCTAACTGTGTGATCTGTGTAGTTCCATACATCCTTCCAATCCAGTGTCTGAGGTTGTATAGCAAAGGCTTCACTCGCAACAAGAATGTTCCTGGTAGGCTACCCCACTTGGTTTGAGTATCCTAGAGTTTTCTTGCCTGTTCTCCCATCTGATTACTATTGCTAATGCGGTTACCAGCTGCCAAACTTGGCAACGTCCTTATATTATCCCTGCCTTGAGTGGTGGTGCGTGTCCATTGTGCCATTCCAGAGGTATGTGTGCTTAAATCACCCCATACAGTATCATTTGTTAGGGTCGCCAATAGTAACTCCAAATGGACATGTAAATAAACTACCATAGTACACTTTCAAAGTTGTCAATGCCTTGTTTTAAATGTCAGGACTCACAATAGTGTCCTTAAATGTAGGTCAAGCCTTGTATTGCTATGAAATGTCTTGTTTGTATAGGAGAGAGAGTATATATGTGTGTGTGTTGGGGGATGTGTCTCAGAATGTGTGTGTGTGTAAGTGAGAGAGAGAGAGAGAGAGAGAGAGAGAGAGAGAGAGAGAGAGAGAGAGAGTGAGAGTGTTTTGGAAAAAGGTAGCTAGACAGAACTGCTAATTACAGCTGTATGCTATTTAAACACACCTAATTAAGTCTGATGCAAAGCAGATCATTAGTTGAAAGCTGTTTGTTCCCCATTGGCTGGAGGGTAGTAGGAAATGACTGCTGGGGAAAAGACAGGGCCGTCTAATAAACAGGCCAACAGCTGGGAATGCAACCACAGACTCTCAGTCCAACAAACCCATCTATCCATCAATTTATTTAACCTGACTACCGGTGGCAACTTGTGACTTTTTATGGGGTAGCCCATGGACAACTTTTATGTGAACAGTGTATGTAGCCTACTGCATATTATTATGTGGGTTTATCGTGTATCACTGTATTCTGCCATCTGTCAGTGGATCACTGTCTAGCTACCTAACTGACAAGATTCAACATCTTGATCCAGGACAATAAAAAATAAATTCCCCCATTGCTCTGAATGTTTGTAGCTGTCTACCCGAGGGTCTATCACTTGTTGCAAGACTATATAATAATACATTTCATGTGATAGTCTGGCTTGTCAGGCTAGTTTAAAACAATGGCCACTAACACCTAGCTGTGTGCTCCTGGAAACTCCAACTAGCAAGCCGTCTTCTTCAGCCTGAATGAACATATCAAAATTCTTCTCCCTGGCAAATTTTCAAACTTTTCATGATGTTGCAATATACTTTTGGCTTTTATCATTGCCTTTGATAAGAATATAATATATAATTAACCCAGGAGGAATTGGTGAAACACAGCACACAGTGAAGTGAAGTAGACTACATATACTGACCTAGTATAGTGGGCTGACTGCTGGAGAGTAGGCCTACTGATTGTTTATATGATGCATTGGACGGGAATCGAATTGTCAACCTTTTAGTTACAAGTCCTAACCACTAGACCACTAGCCTGGCAGGCCACCCTATATCATTGAAATGTATAGTCTGGCATCGAGAAATATAAACCGAACTCAATCATGGGCTGAACAACGCTGCTATCTTTTAAACTACTTCTGGACACAACAGGATAGCCTATGGCTAATTGCAGGAATGACCAAGATCGGCGAAGCCCGCCCTAAACACATAGGGCCCTATTTTGACGACGCAAAGTCAACTGTTGTTTGACGGATGGCGAATATGGTTTTGGGGGCATGTCGGCGGCTTTTTGCTAATCACAGCGCAGAAAATGAACTTCGCGCCGGCACAAAGTTCAAAAAGGTTGGACTTAGGATTCCTAATTAATCATGGGTGTGTTATGGGTGTAACACAGACATAACCAATGACAGATCAATCTCTCATTGCCTTTAAGAATGAAGAGCGCAAAGCGCCTGGTGAATTGCTATCACACCAGCTGATCTCTTCTTTGTGCATTTAAAGAAATTAAAATATTGAATAGCGAGCAAGCTCACCGTCGGGTCTAGTCATAGTCAGAGCCGTAATGGGTATGGTAATATTAAATTGATGTCTACAGGGTGCACAAGACACGAAGGAAGCTGATTTAGTCCTGATTGATATCTTGGAATATTCATTCGAAAGCGAAAGTAAACTTGATTCTCCATTTAACGTCCCCCCCCTTCTTATATCCTCACGCGTTTTCTGTCGCAGGCTCTTCCTGAACATCATAATGATTTTCCTATTGTAATAATTATTGTTGTGGCCTTCATTGTTATGTTGGAACGAGGACTGCATTACCTATTGCGTTGTGCGCCCATAAAATAGCATTTCAGGAATGCGTGACTGACGAATGACCAGGTTTTTCTCAGTCAGTGACGGATCCCTTTCTGCGTCTGTATAATAGCATCTGTTGCGCTTTGCGCCTAGCCACACCTTCGACACACCTCCAAGGACGCAAAGTCACTTGCTAATTAGACAACATGAATTATTTGACAGAAAAACTTACCATGCGCTCGCACAAAATAGCAATGACAGCTTGCGCGATTCGCGAAGGCATGGTGTGCCGTCTGCATTATAGGGCCCATAGAGCATTGTGAGAAGATGTCGCCAACGGCGTCATCCAATAAAATTCCCTATGGCTTGCTACTAGACGTACAGGCTGAGCAAATTAATTTGCTGCTGCTTGGGTGTCTAGGCTACTAGAACCATGGCTTCCCCATGTATAAGAATATGATATAAACCACATATGTTTTTTATATGTGAAGTGTATCTTTTGTCTGATTAAAAAGAAAGTAAATTTGATGTGTTTGATGTGTAATTGATGTCAAATATCCTATTGACACCCTTATAAGAATCGTATATGTATTTTATGGGGGATTCAAAGCTCATACAAAATCCATATAAAATGCATATGCAATGAAAGTTGATTTATATAAACTTTACAATGGTTTTATATGTTGAATCTCAGACGGGGTTTGTACAGCAGTCAAACCACATTCAAAATACATTGCATATATGAAGCTTATATAACTTCTCATATGGAAAAGTTTTGTTTAAACATTACAATGTCTCTGTTTTATGTGATTCACACATTGGTGAAATTGAAGGAATATTTTGCCTTTTTATGAAAATTGATCATTCATCCTCTTCCCTGAAGTTACATATGTGGGGAAAAGCATTTTTGGTGTTGTTTATGTCATTATTCAAGATTTTCAAGGAATCACCTTTTTCTGAAATCTGGTTATTCACCCTCTTACCTACAGTTACGTATGTGTGTAAAAGCATTTTGTCCCTAGTGCATGCATTTTAGCTTAGCATAGGTGCTGGAATGTAAAGTAGCCAGATAGCAACTCTTTGGCTACATTACATTCCAGTGCCTATGCTAAGCTAAAGCTGAAATTTGGGTTGCCAGACCAAAATGCTTTTACCCATATACTGTATGTAACTTCAGGGAAGAGGATGAATGACCAATTTTCATAAAAACGTAAAATATTCCTTTAATTTCACCAATGTGTGAATCACATAAAACATAAACATATAGAATCATTTTTAAAGTTTAAATAAAACTTTTCCATATAGAAAGTTATATAAGCGTCATACAGTATCTGCAATTTGTATGTATTTTGCATGTGGTTTGACTGCCCTACAAACCCTGAGATTCTTATATAACATAGGCCTAAAAACATTGTAAAGTTTATATTAATCTTATTCACATGAGACGTGTCATATGCAATTCTTACATGGTGCAAAGTTATAACTATATGGATTTTATATGGATTTTGCATGTGGTCTGAGTCCCCTATAAACCCCATAAGATTCTTAACATAAAAAAACATTGTAAAATCAAGTTTCACAGTATGTGCATTTTATATGGATTTTGTTTGAGCTTTGAGTCCCCTATAAAATACATACACGATTCTTATAAAACATGTAGGGAAAATGTAAGTTTCATAAGTCTTTTTGATGAATCACATTGTTAAACGCTGTTTGACTGACAGTTAGCTTTGAGTGAGCAGTGAGTTTTTTTTTTTTTTTTTGCTTTATTGTATTTCGTGGCCATTGCAATTGTGATGTCTGTATTAGATGTTCTCTTGTAAATCTTCAATATCAGCTGATTTTTTAACCATCCTTGTCTTTTCTGTTGAATCAACCGTGTTGCAATGGTTCATGTGTCTTGAACTCGGCCCATGGTAACAAGATACTGTAGACTTACAGTAACAATTCTGTGAAAGATTACATTTACAATCAATTAAACAATGAAAAATCCTTATTTCATGGCCACATTTGAAAATGCCATGGACGTCGTTAGGTCCATTTTGGGGGGGCTCAAGCCCCCCTAACGTTGGGCAGATTATTTTCATTGTATGTATTACATCCATTCTTAGCGGTTATATTACTCACGGAATTAACGTCAGATACGCGATCTCCGGACACCATCGGATTCAGTAAGCTCCAAGCTGTCCAATGGTAATTAGACTAATTGCTATGATAAACGGTCCACGAGAAAATTCACTCTAAGTGCATGTTAAATTTCTTAAATTCTCCAGCTCTGCCTGCATCCACTGAGAGCATTTTTTCTTGTTGTAGGCTAACTGATGAAGTGTGGTAGGCTACTAGTCTGATCTAGCAAATTTCTAGGCAACATATTCTCCAAAAGACTGAACCATGAAATATAAATTAGCCTGTAGTCTATGCCAGATTACTTTGTCCTACATGCATTGATGGACATGTTTATGTGCATAATAACTCATTTTGCAGATTTTTTTTTGAGAAACTTTCATATTTGACTATCATCAGATTTCCCTAGGATTTGAGCTAGTTGTAACCATTGTTGTTTCTTGCTCAGTGCATTAGACTGAATAAATATGTAGCTTTATTTAGAATATAAGAGCCTAGTTCATTTACACAAACATCTGTCTTCACAAACCAGTCTGATGAATTGATTTAGACTAATTTTGTTAATAAAAATAGCCTAAGATTTGAGATATTCTGATAAATGTCCTTCAAGTTACAGTTGGCAATATACACACATACACTGTATATAATTTATTCATTAAAAATTTTCGGACCCCTCTGGGGCTAAGCCCCCCTTGACTCTGGATCCTAGTGACGTCCATGGAAAATGCATAACATTAGTAGTTGAAAATATCAGATGTTTAAATGTAACTTTTAGCTCACAAGATTATGTTAACATTTCTGCAACTTATTAAGCAATTCAGTATTATTATTCAATTATGACAGTCTGCATGCTTGTTCGGTTCTAAACAGGAGACATGTCTTAAATATAAAATGTTTTTACTTTGAATCCCTCTAACCCCCACTGAGATCAATCATTATCTGATTAGGCGTTTCAGCCTCAAAAGGATGGCTTTTGTGAGGACTGTGAGCTGGCTTTTTCCCCTGTCACTGTGTAGACACCCAGAGAAAGGATTAATGGCACGTCGAAGCTAATCACAGACAGGCCGAGACGCTATCTGCCTGGATGCCTCTCTCTTGTCTTCAGCATGCTGCCTGCAGCCAACCCAAGCATAAGGAGGCCAAATAAGTAAATGCCTCATTCATTCTGGGCAATTTGATTACTATCGAGAAATGTCTGAGTCTGGTACAGCTGGAATTGTATGACAGCATAAGCTGCTCTACTGAAGAAGGAAATTAAGTGCACTGGAAATCTGGCGTAATTTAATTTTGACTGATGTTGACAGGTGAGAATTATCAAAGGCGAAACAATGCATATGATATGATATGTTTGAGGGGAAAGACAGGGTTGTGTTATAGTGTATTCGACTGCAGCTGTTGAATATTTTTGGAATTGAGTATTCTGTTGATTTTTTTCATTGATTAATCAAATAATTGGATAAAACATAATTTTGTGTTTTTTAACAGCAATATCAATAGGCCTAGTATGTTAAGCGACATGAAAGGCATCAAAAAAATAACCAACGCATTGGCTTATTCTGGACAAAAAAGGGCTTGTCTGAATTCTTTTATTCCAAAACTTTGGAACTTTTTGATCAACACTCAAAATCTTTGCCTTACAGGCATCTAAACTCATAAAGTAGATGTCATCTAACATTGTACACATGGCACAATGATAACTTATTGTTTAACATGTTTAACATTAATAAAATTAAACTTTACAAATAAAGGTTATTTGTCTGTTGTTAGCTTTTAGCATTAAGGCCACACCTTTCCCTAAAGCAGACAGCAACATTTCCTCCAAGCCAGTGGTAGTGGTGGGGCGGAGCTCAGTTGGGGACTTTTGCTACATCCTTGTGACTGTAAAGGGGGTCCCCTGCACTACCCTTGTGGACATTGGGTCAACAGTGACCCTGGTAAGATCTGTACCAAGGTACCAGACTGGGCACAGGTAGAATCCACCACTGTGCAGCTACGCACAGTGAGGGGTGGACTGGCACCTATGAGAAGTAAGAGCAGGCTGACGCTGACTGAGGGTGTGTAAGACCTGTGCATACTGGGACTGGACTTTGACTTTGCCTGAGGTGGTTCCACTATCAGCAATGTGAGCCTTGCTCACTTTTTTCCACTTCACAATTGCATGCCTACCATAAACTTCATGGAGAGTTAATATAGCAACATATGATTGTGCTTGTAGAAAATATGACGTTAAATTACACTATCTAGTAACTAAATTATAAATACTCTCTATAGTCTTTCAGTTTGTGTCACAAGTTTCTGTCTGTGGAAGCCGCCATTGTTGTGTGACGTCATTGTACGCATCACTGTGAAGTCGGGGTACATCGAAGTACTCCCACTTCACAACTAGAATCTCCCACTTAAAGTGGCGTTCCAGTGAAATTTTCATTGTTGGAGGTCTGAAATCTCCTACCTCCCAGCTTCCTTGAACGCAGCATTAGTCAGCTCTTCTCCCCACTACTCCCAATCCCCCCGTAGGCCCATTTTGTCTGCTAACCATTTCCCCCACCCTCCCTCTGTTACCCACCGGTCATCGCTCTCTGGTAGAGAGGGGGATGATTCCACACCTCTGGTCTGGCTGTTACCAGGCGAAAAAAAGACTGCTGTTTGTACTGGATGGGGCCTATGGCATTTTAAGGTCCTTAGCTTTGGGCTTTGTAATGTCTCAGCCACTTTTGCCAGACTAATGGGCCGGGTACTGGCTGGCATACTTTGGATGACATTTTGGAGCACGGTGCCTATTTTGAAACTGCTCTGGAGTTGACGTACGCTGTGTCGTGTTCTAGAAAGGATCCAAACACCTGGCTTGAAACTAGCCTAGACTCTAGACGTACCCCTAGCGGTAGCAAATTTGAATTTGCACAGAGGATACGTCTAGAGGCCACTGATAGAAACCCGTTGTATCCTTCCTCTGGCGGCGGATAACCAATCACAGCGCGGTATGTGTACAGGAAATCGTAAGGCGGGCTTTGTACGATGACGACAGCCCTGCTCAAACCAGAGCGGAATCGTCTTTGGCTTTAGTTTTGGACGAATTGCACTTGTCATTTTCTTTGAAAGTGAAATAAGAAAGTGCACTGAAGTTTTTCGTTCTGAAAAAGATGTCTTTGCCGTGTTACCGTGAAAAGTTTGATATACCAGCTGGTACCACTGGCCGGAACGCTAGCCTATTACGTGGAGAGGCAGTTTGAAAGACAACGCAATCACCCGCCCCTCCATTGAGGTACAGTCTATCAGTGGTCTTCAGACTATACATTCTTATGATATAGTCTGGCGTGTCAGGCTAGCTTGAAACTCCACCCTGACAAGAATCATTCTATGCAGTGACAGGTTGCTTTCCTGGGGCAAAGAGAAGGGGGTGGGGTGGGGGGAGGATGTCTGCAAAATGGAGGACAAAGTGCAGTCGATATGCCGAGCCCACGATACCATTCACAATATGAATTGATAGAAACCATTTTCAATATTTTATTTAAGGCTGACCAATTTAATTGAAAATATAGCCTCGGCCTATATTTTTAAGGCTGGCAAACTTGATTAAAAATATAGGCTAGGCTTATATTTTTAAAATGCCCTTTTGTATTAAATGTCCCAGCAGCAAATTAAGTTATTAAAAAAAAATACCGGTAAAAAAAAATAAAAAAAATGCAATGCAAGTCTAATATGCCATGTCTTCAACCATTTTGCAAGTAAAGCCTTATACGATGAACCAATGCCTGCATGTACACAGAGAATTGTTCACAATTTTTGTACTAAAGAAACTTGCTGAAAGAGATGAGAAACAAGTGCACAAGTTACACATTGATGTGAAGATTGAACAAGTAGTTTTGAGAATTTCAATTCTGATCTGAAAATTGTACTAAAGCGACTGCCAAAACTGTAAACTGTAACTGTTATGTACAGTTACTGTAGGTACACAAAAATACATCATGTAAGTGCAACGTAATATCAACGTATATGATATTACATATTGTTGCACAAGTACTATCATTGTACCACCACATATTATTTTTGTTATTTCATTACAGGTACACAAGTTAAAGGCATCAAGCTTTTACCCAGTTCTATTGGTGGGCAAACCTGGCAAAAAGTTCAAGGCCCAGCTGCTCCACAAAAGAGCCATCTGTTGAGGCAGTGCGAGCCTTTGCTATATTACAAATTATTTTTGAGCGACTTCTCATTTGTAAGTATACAGTATTGTAAGTATATTTAAAAAAAAATAGTCTGAAATTAGTCTGATCACAGACTCAACAACAATACCCTATTAATTATTTGAATACTTCTCACTCCTAACGCGTCTCCAAAAATACTATGGAAAACTAAAGAAGGAAAATATTTCAACCGACTCTATTGTCACTGTACCATTTAAGAACACTAATGCGCTAGTAATTTCAGTTATTGAATTACAAGCCTTTAGAACAGTGATAGAGAAACTGATTTATGCAATGTATTTACATTTTATTCCATAGTGCCCAAGTCCACAGCCTCCAGCTGGTCTACTCCACCACTCCTCCCCAGTCTCCCCTCCCCAATCGTCCCCAGTCAGTCTCCTCACCACTCTCACTCAGTCTCCCCTCCCCATTCCTACCCAGCCAAATCATGGGAAACACTGTGACTAGTATTTATTTCACTCAATATTAGAACTAGCTTGTTAACTAACTTTGTTAACTCGCTGGATTAGTAGATTTTGTTATGGTAACAAAAGACGATCCTAACCAAAGATTCTAAAACACTTTCCTCAACCATGCTCGGGTACGGAACAGTGTGAGTGCAAACCTGGGATGGGGGACAATCGTACTCGGGTACGGTACAAGTTAACTGTACCTAGTGTGTCTATCTATCTATCTATCTACTGTGAGTACGACCTTAGACACTTAGATCTCACAGAAGGTCTTCGATTTGAGTCTACTTCTTGTTTTTAAGATTTAGATGGATACATAATACATTATGGATGCAGGAAACTTCATTAATGAGTCCAGTCCCAGTTTTTGTCAGATGAATTTTGGCTCTCACATTGGGAGGTGGGTGGCATGGGTGGTTGTTTTGTGCACTGAGGTCACAACACCTCTGACAGCCTGGGGGAAGCTCACATGTAGCAGAGCAATGTGCAGCACTGCCCAGCCAGGTGCATCCACATTGGCAACTCTTTCAAATAGCTCCAAGGCCCCACTGCTGTCAAGTCCTTAATTAACTATTGACCAGGCCACTAAAGTCAAGCAGAAAGCAGGAGATTAGAGACAAAGAAGGCCACGGATGGGGCTAAGAGGCCCAGAATGTGATATGGCCTTCAGGGTCCACCAGGACTACATGGGACCAGACCTGGCTTTAAAACATCAAAGGAGAGAACTGGATAGCTGGACCCCAATGCTCTCAATACCTATCGACCTGTTTGATCTAGCCCAAACAGCAATGCTGGAAAGTGTGTGTGTGTGTGTGTGTGTGTGTGGGGGGGGGGTGGGGTGTCATGTCACAAACCCCCACAAACATCCATACCTTTAGTAATTGTATTTTTTTTTTTATCATGTCTATACAAACACATTGTCACAGACATAGCGAAAGGCCAGGGCTTTGCACAATGCATACCCACAAACACATTCAGGCACACATGTACTACTACACACACACACACACACACACACACACACACAAGGCTGTGACAGACCAATGGCTTCTCATTATCAGAGCAGCCCAGGCATTGGTGTCAGTTCTAGCATCATTACAGCTGGGACACAGAGCTCTCTCTCCCCTGTGTATGTGTCTATCCTCTGTGTGAGTGAGAACTATCTACACCCACCTACTGATCATTGTGATATCCATACAGTTCCCCCTTTCTCACACATACACTTTTTAGACAAATTCACCTAGAAAGATTTGCATGGATACAAATATGATACTTGTTCTCTTTCTTCCTCTTATCAGTTTCTAGATAATTGTGTGTGTGTGTGTGTGTGTGTGTGTGTGTGTGTGTAGGCTATGTCCTTGTCATTATACATGTTATTGCAGAATTACATAGCTTTACTATGTGACAACTGAGATGACTGAAGACATGTAAACACGCCTCACTCCCACCTAAGGCCCACAATTAGCCATAAAGGTCAGACACAGATTAGCATTTCACCACTGCTCAATTATATTACCATTTCCTGTACACACAGAGACTTACACACCACATGCATAAACAGAAAGAGAGAGACAAAGAAAATTGAACAAATATACTTCAAAAAGTGGGAAAGGACTTAACTACACACAATTTACAATGATACATTTAGATGCATTTATAATGTGGCCGTAGTTGTATTCCACTTGGCCCCTTAGCAATTGGGTTTAGCCTTAGAGACATGGATCTGACCATGGTTTCTTCTTAAAAAGAATTATTATAAATAGTAATAGTTTTTCCTGGTCCCTGTTACTCTTCGGTACTCCTTGCCTCCATGAGGCAATTGTATCGTATTTGGCACACTACAAATGAAATTGAATTTAATTATCCAAAGTGATCTACAGCATGGGTTCTCAAAGTGGGTGAGGCTAGTCCAGGGGTGCCGCGAAACATCTTGAATTTTGATGGTGAATTTCTCTTTCATCTACTAACAAAGTCCATACCCTTTTAGATGTCTACATTAGTCTCAGTTTGTCTTATTAACCGCACCGTCACCGTACTTTATCGTTACTCATAATCACTAGTCCCAAGCCACGTAGACTATTACAGGCCCGAAACATTTATTCCCAGACGATCGGTTTCGTTTACGCAACACATCAAAGTTCTGCCATTGCAAAGTACACTCAGGATTACTATTTGGAATGAGCAGTTGTCATTTAGCTAGCTAAAGATACTGTTGCAAATAGTCAGTGCTATGAATAAAGAAGGTACAAAAAGAATGAAGGAAACAAAACGCCAAGACTGCTATGGATATTCCCAGGCAGATAGCGCGCGCGCTTGAACCACACACTGAGGTTGGTGAAGGGTGGTGCTGGCTCCTTCAATGTAAATATTGCTTTTAAATATAGCAAAATAGAACGTCGGTAATGAAAGTAGGCTATTTAAAATAAAAAACGGGTTGATGGTATGGTATGAACATTATGCTCTGAACATTTGTAAAGACACCAATATGTCCAGAAAGTAGGCTACCGGTGTGCTGTCTTGCGCAAGGGACACACATGAGAAACTGGATGGGAAAAGTGTCCATTCATGTATGGCCCATGTTTTTATTGTTACTCATCAATAAAAACGAACTTGGTAATATGTCCAGAAAAAAAATAGTGCTAAATGACAAATATATCCAGAATGATGATAAAAATGGTGGTACTGAATATTAAAGGAGCAGTATGCAATGTGAAATTTCAAATAATCAAATAATAATAAAAATGGCACTGATATGTCACCAGACATGAAGGGATCATGCTTATTTTAAACACTGATATCACTGACAGTTATCCAGCCAGAGTAGGCCTACTTGCATTTGAATAGCTAAGTTGCAGTCCACATGTAGTGTTTCTATTGTCATTTCAGATATTGTTTGGGTTGTTGTCATTGCAAAGGCCTCTACTTCTGAAATACATGGTGGCAAAGTGAGAAATAAAACAAGGATATGAATAGGGCTTGCTTTTGAAAGATGGCGGAAAACAGCAAAATAGGCCTATTTTGAACATGATTGCAGTACCAATTTTAGCCACAATCCTACATACTGTTACTATTAAAGTAGGCCTATCTTAATGCTGGTGGTAGCATATAAATGTCATTGCACAATTGAGCGATGCAAAGCAAGAATAGAACTTAGGGGTGCCGTGGATGAAAAAAATGTTCATAGGGGTGCCTTGAGTTCAAAAAGTTTGAGAACCACTGCTATTGTCCACCTGTATCTGTGTCAACAGACTTGCATATACCCTTTATTTCATATTCAGTTCTGGCCAACTTGACTTGCATTCCCTGTCAAGGCTTAGCTTAAACAACTCTCATTGTATGTAAATCCAGTCTATAAGCCTACACAAAACATTGAATAAATTAATGAAAAAAATTAACCTTTACATTGCCATGTCAGATAATTGTCCAATACATTTATTTTAGTAGTAAGCTAGCCACATTCCCAACATCATCTAGCAATCTTGGAAGATATAATAATTAAACTTCAGGGTTTGATCATGTTATTTTTTAACTCCTTGAAGGGTGGAGGCAGAAGAGGTTGAGGATGAAAAAATGAGAAAATGAGCATCAGGCAAGCTCAAGTCAGAGAGAGAAAGTGAATTGAGATGCAGAGCAGGTGAATCACATCTATAGAGAGAAGAAGAAGAAACTGAGGCAGAGGGTGAGCAAGAATAGCCTGACATAGCCCGACCATAACACTGGTCTCTCTACCAACACCTTCCACACCTTATTCATGAAAATAGTGAATAGGCATGCCCCTATTAAGAGGTTTAGAGTAAAAGGGCGTGATAATCCTTGGTTTTCAAATGAATTATCTGAACTTATTCATGAAAGAAACTTGGCTTGGGCCATAGCCAGAAAGTCAGATTCTGAAAGAGATTGGTTAGCTTTTAGAGCTTTGAGAAACAAATGCACAGCATTGATACGCAGAACAAAATCCGAATATTACTTAAATGAAACTTCACAAAATATAAATAATCCAATCAAATTTTGGAAAACTGTAAAATCTCTTTCTCCCTTAAAGTCTTGTAATGATTTTCCTGATCACATTCTATTGAATGATCAGCGTATTACAAATATGCTTGAAATTACAAATAGCTTTAATAAGCATTTTATTTCATCAGGATCAATTTTTAATGAATCCTCTGTGAGTGACACCACAAATCCACCTCCTCCTTTGGGAAGAAATGGGCCTACTTTTAGCTTCTCTGCCATCACAAGAAATGAGGTTTTAAAGGCCCTAAAAAAACTGGATTCTAAGAAGTCTGCAGGGCCTGATGAAATTTACCCTTATTTCTTAAAGTTAGCAGCTGAGATAATTGCTGGACCACTGTCTTTTATTTTTAATTTATCCTTAGAACAGAATATTGTGCCAGATGACTGGAAATCTGCTTTAGTTGTACCCCTGCTTAAAGGTGGTGAACCAACCATCTTGGATAATTATAGACCAATATCTAAGCTGTCAATAATTGCAAAAGTTCTTGAAACTATTCTCAGTGAACAACTAAAGGATTTTTTTTTAAAAGGAAGTTTCAGTCTGGTTTTAGAAAGAACCATAGTACAGCCACTGCCACTATGAAAGTTAAATGATGTTACCTGTGCGTTAGATAGTGGAAAATCTTGTGCTGCAGTGTTTATAGATTTGACTAAAGCCTTTGACACTGTCAATCATAGCATTCTTCTATCACGTCTATGCAGTGTCGGTCTTTCTGATTTAACATTAGGTTGGGTCTCTAACTACTTAAAGGGGAGGACCCAGAGGGTGCAAATTAAAGGCTCCCTTTCTGATAAGCTAAATATTGACACTGGTGTGCCGCAGGGGTCCATTTTGGGCCCTCTGCTATTTACATTATATATTAATAATCTTGGTGATAACCTTTCAGATGCAGATATTCACTTGTATGCAGACGATACTGTTATATACTGTTCTGCACCTTCCATGGACAGGTGCATGTAAAGTTGCATTTGAAAGAGTCCAGCACAGCCTTTTATCTTTAAAATTGGTATTAAATGATAAGAAAACAAAATATATGATCTTTTCAAGGAATCGAAGGAGTATCCCTTCTGCTCCACCTCTCTTCACCTTGCAGGGTAGTTCCATTGAGCTGGTTTCCTCCTACAAGTATTTAGGCTTTGTGTTAGAGGAGGACTTGTCCTTTAAACTTCATGTAAAACAACTGCTTTCTAAGCTAAGACTAAAGCTGGGGTTTTATTATCGTAATAGTGCTTGTTTCTCTCAGTCTGCTAGAAGAAAGTTGGTAGAAGCTACATTTTTGCCTGTTTTGGATTATGGGGACATTTTTCATAGAAACACTACTAAAACACTTTTACAATCTCTTGATTCTACTTATCACTCTGCGTTAAGATTTATAACCCAAAGAAAGCATTCCACACACCATTGTATGCTGTATGACCTAGTAGGCTGGCCATCACTTCATATTAGGCGGCATAAGCACTGGCTTCTATTTATATACAAGGCCATAGTTGGCCAGCTCCCTTGTATATGCACAGCCTTTTATCTTTCAGTGATCAAGGGTACAATCTACGCTCAAGTAGATACATTGCTTTAAATGTCCCCATGATGAAAACAGAATTTGGTAAAACTGCTTTTATTTATTGTGCCTCAACTGCATGGAATGAGCTACAGAAATCACTCAAACTTGTTACTTTTATGACTGTAGTTGAGTTTAAATTATATCTTAATGACACTTTCAAATCTGTCTGCACTTGCTTTTAATTTCTATTCTTGTTTTATGTTTATCAAGTTCATTGCATATTTTATCCTTATATTCAGTTTAACCCTTTTTGTTTTGTCTGTGTCCTGTCTGTGTTAATGTAATGTGTGCTGCTGCCTTGGCCAGGGCTCACTTGGAAAAGAGATTTCTATCTCAATGTGATTTTTGTTCCCTGGTTAAATAAAGGTAAAATAAATAAATAAAACCAACGTAAACCTACCCCAGAAGACCGTCCCCAGACCATGGATACGGATGAACATTCGTATTATGGGCAGGCTATGTCAGGCTAGAGGAAGAAGGCCAGGATGAAGAAAAGGAAGAAACTGCTGCAACTTCTCAGCCCCATAAGGACAGTGTTGTGGCATGGAAAGCATATCAAGCAACAAGCCATCAGGGAGATGTTGTACAGATTGTGGTGTCTGTAGCAGAGAGAAGGGACTATCTGAAGAGAATTGTTGCAGTTACCTCAATGTTAGGGGCTCAGGGATTATCTTTCTGTGGGAATGACGAAAGTTTAACAAGCACAAACAGAGGAAACTTTCTTGCATGTACAGTATGGGCTTTTGCTCAAATTCGATCCTTTCCAGCAAAATTACAATCCCCCCTTCAAACAACACAGACCTGTCACCGATGTCTCAAAATTAAATGATAGAGTGTCGTGCTCAGAGGGTGACAAGTGTCATAGTTTCGGAGACTAAACATGCAAAACTGCATTCCATTTTGGTAGATGAGGCAAGGGACAGGCACACCGAGCAGCTGGCTGTTTGTGTGAGGTATGCGTCAGAGGAAGTAAAAGAACGTTTCCTAGCACTTTCAGAATTAGTGTCATTTCATGCCCAGTCCATTGCAGACAAGCTGCAGCAGCAGCTCCAGGTCAATGGCCTTGCTGATGTCAAGTATGGGTTACGAAAAGGCATGACTCCCAGCAAGTTACTCTAACTCACATTTGTCTAGGGGTATGTTAAACAACTGTGACTCAGCCTCAACGTAACCTCATAACAGTTAATTGTATACACTGGCCCTACGTGATGTAAAGATGTGGAAGTAAGACCTAACGTGTGGATGAAATGTGTGTGTGTCAGCTCCAGTGAAGTCACTTACCTGTGGCTTCCACATGCCCGGTATAGCCCCACGCGGATAGCACAAGCATTGGTTGGTTCAGTTTTGTTATGGTGGTGGTAAATCAAAAATCATATGGTGAAAAACAAAATAGTGGTGATGGTCTCCAAATACCACGGACACTCAAAGTGGCATGTAATCCTAAGAGAGACCCAAAAACGCCATGCCCTCCAGCAGCAGGCCTCAAATCATTGTGTGCCCTGATTGTTAGGCAGGTGTCCATTTAACCAATTAGCCACAGGTAGCAGCGCCACTGAAGCTCCGCCTGATAGTCAGTGCTTTCCCTACCACGTGACCTAACCTATCCTAATATATGTAGCACAGACTTGTGACGGAGCAGCGGTTTGCGTGGACCCACTGGAGGCGCACAGGCACGTTTTAGAAGGCTCCATCCTGAAGCTACATGTGTCTATGTACACTGTTATGCACACAAGCTTAATTTAGTGTTGTGCCACACTAGCAGATCTGTTAGCGAGGGTGTGGAGTTATTTGATTTGTTGGAGTGTGTGTATTCTTTCTTTACCACCTCCCTGGTGAATCACTATAAGTTCAAAGAAGTACAGTCCAAACTTGGGTTGGCAGCGGTGGAGTGTGTCTATGTTCCCACAGCTCTATGTTCCCACAGTCCTATATTCCCACAACTGTATGTTCCCCCATAGCCAGGCGAAAGCCACCTGTTGGCTCCGCTCCGCTCATTTCATTTCGTTCCTCCAGTTAGTCAGGGATAGCTACAATTGAGTTTTGTCATCTGCGACAAATTCAGCAAACAGAGTGAGAAACTGAAGCCACGATATTGTGCACAGACATCACTAACCAAGAGTTAAGATAACAAAACATTTTTTATATGCGTTTTAAACAAACTGTATCAAAATGTTTCAAAACATTGCATAGCGCAGAGTGCCTTCTAGAGAGGAAACGATAGACTTGTAGTCAAGACCGCTTAAACCGAGACCAAGACAATACCAATACCAGAGGCTAACGAGACCGTGACTAAGACCAAGACGAGAGGCTAGCAAGACCGAGACGAGACTAAGACAAATTGAGACCGAGATCAAGACCAAGACCAGAAAAAACAGCAGACTAGGCTATATTGGAAGTTATAACATACATGATTTGAATAACAACATTGGTTTACATTCAACACATATTAGAGAGTATTATTTCAACTGCTGGCAGCAATATGGATAGGGATAGGTAGGCCTAATGTGGGCAGAAAATAAGAACTATCTTAATATAATTTTTTGATAGGTGTTGAACCAAAGATTTTTAAAAATGACCCTGCTTTAACCAGCTAGAGTGCACAAATCGCCTACTGAACTCAGTGAGTGTCAGGTCTGTAGCAATATTAGGCTAATTAAATACCAGCAGGGGGGTATCACCTAGTCGCCCACTATGATGAGTTGAAGTCTACCGAGATGCCTCCACATTTCAATCAGTAGAAAATCATTTCAGGGTAGCTGGGAGAATGACAAAGTCAACTCCATTGCATTCAATTCTACTCATGGCCTTGCTACTGGTTTCATCATTAGTTTTTATCTTGTTTTTATCAGGCAAGTGGAAATAAGACTACAATGCATGAGCACATTTTACTTTAGGGTGAAATGAATTTTTATTTCCATTCATCCTGCTTCTACTGGTCTCATCATTACATTGGCCCATATGAAAATGCATTGCAATGCAAATGCAATTATGCTATTTCAAAATATCATAATCTATTCATTCAGTCATAATGTTAAGCCCATAAACTTTATTTTTCCTTAAAACAAACTTTCTTTAATCATTAAAACAAGTATAGTGGAAACAAGGCGTTATCAGACTACAGACTACTACATTCAAAATGTTTTGAATTCCCATTCCACAGCGTGAATGTTACCTGTGTTAGTGTGAACATGCCAATATGGGAAAATATATTGCTGTGGGAAAACTGGGTCTAATTTTCAAAATATTCAGTAATGTGGGAGCACTGGGCCCTACCCTAACCCTGGGCCTCATTTTACCGTAGTTTCTAGGGATGCAACGGTCATCGTATTTCACGGTTATCGAACGATACGCCCTCTACGGTTCAATAAACTTTCATAAACCGCCATATTTCGGTTTATTAATAAAATGTGAATCTATTGAAGCTACCTGAAATCTGCTTATGCAGCCAGCATTCACGAGCTCTACATGCTGAGCTCTAGGCCTCAACCAATCTGCGTGATTTTATGCAAATAAACTCCGCCTGGCAAATGTGAGAAAAACTTTTCACTCACTCACGTTGGACGGAGAGAGATGAGCTAAAAGCTCCACTCGGAAAGTAGGCAACAAGCCAGAAGAATTGCTGCTGTGGTAGATTTTGTGCAAACTGATGACTGTTTACACAAACAAAGCACTTAATAATAATGTAAAATGCGTCTAATATGACACATGCTGCTATAAACCGGTTGGCAGAAAATAGCGCTTCCCAGTTCCCACTCGCCCATAATTCGCCTATTTTACATTAGTCTATAGCAGGGGTTCTCAACCTTTTGCAAGCTGGGCCCCCTTAAAGCGGCTTCTTTGGACCTGGGGCCCCCCTATCCCCTCCCGGTCCCAAAACTTCTACCGGTACACTACCTCGGATGGAAGGATAGGTAGATATAATTTGATAAAACTTAATTTTGTGTTTTAAACAGCAATATATGTTATGCATCATAAAAGGCCACATAAAATTACACAGCCATTGGTTACTATTCCTGACAAAAAAAGGTTACTTTTACCCCAACTCTTTTATTCCAAAACTTCTGTTGGATCAATACTCAAAAACCTTGGCTTCCTGGCATCTAAACTCAATAAGTGTATGTCATCTAACATTGTAACAATTAAAATCAAATCAAATCAAATCAAATTTTATTTATACAATTATACATAGTAAAAACTGTAGTGAAATGCTTGGTCCACTGACTCCAATGACTGTGTGCTTCAATGTAAGAACAAAACAATAATAATAATAATAAATATATTAAAAATAATAATAATAATAATTTAAGTATATACAAAAATTGCTGTTAGGCTATGCTTTGTGATCTTCATTCAAAGTCTGAATGGCTTGAGGATAGAGACTTTTCCTCAATCTCTCTGTTCTGACTTTCATACACCTGTAGGCTTCCCAGATCTCAGCACAGAGAAGAGGCTATGGTTTGGATGGCTGGAGTCCTTTATTATCTTCTCGGCTCTGAATCTACATCTCCTGGCATAGATTATTAGGCTTGCACAATGTTAAATGATCTGTGAAACATATGCCTACATAGGCTGTATCACATGAATCAAAAACTTAATCAAAGCTATGTCCTTACTTTTAGATTTTTTTAAAAAAGTAAAAAAGGATTGCAGGCCTATCTACTGAAATAAATCATGTAAGAATACAGAATAAGCCATACGTGCAGGAAGGGGAGGCAGAGAGAGAGAGCGCGTGTGCCCGCGTGTCTGTGTGTGTTGTCTGTGCACATCAGGGGGAGAGAGCGATAATGAGTGACAGTGTTGGTGCGTCTCCTCTCTTAATTCTTCTAAATATCATAGACATTATCAGAACTGGAGAAATAATTGTTGCCATAACTAGCGCTAGTGTTTATATTACCGGTAGTAAACAAATCAGCTAGCACAGGATTTTAAGCAACTTTGAGCCTGCAGTTCCGTGCGGATATTCTCGGCACAATTTGACAATGTTGGCCGCGTCCATAGGCCTACACTTTGTTCTCTTTACCTAACATTTCAGCCTATCTTTGATGACATGTTTCCACACTAGCTGTCCTGTCTTTACGAACGCGAAGCTCGGTTTTCCGATCTCGCTTGGCTACTTAAGAAATTTATGAAATCACGCATTTGAATCGGCTTCAATCAGCCTATAACACTCCGTGTGTGGAAAGTGATGTAGGCGAGTAGCCTACGCAACATTTGAGGTTGATTTGTTTCTGTGCTGTAGTAGACCAACCACTTACATGTCCAACATGGGGATTTATTTATTTATTTATTTTTTGGTAATGATTTTTTTCCACCTCGTCCTGAAGCCTACTAGCGCCCCCCTGAGAGAGTCTCGCCCCCGGTTCAGAACCACTGTCTAAAGTTCGATTTACAGTCACACGTCATGTGTCTTGCGTCGAGACGCAAAGCCCTCTACGACGACGTAGAGCCTGTTGTAGACCCTCTCCGTGGCTCGACGTGCACCTCCAAAATTTCCTATCTATCAGTCAATGCGTGCACGTGAACGGAGGGCATTGGGCCAGGCAAAGGCTGCGATTGGTCAATCTCCCGGTTTCTTCTCACAACACCACCAGGGAGAACTCCAGTGGATTCAGTTTAAAAGATCTGTGACAACAGTGCACATCAACTTTCTCTCTTCATAGGCAGTGAAACAATTCAAATATAGTTTTGAGTAGCCTATTGGTTTATTGTCATTGCTTGTATGTGACACCTATAACTCTCATTTTAAACAAGGGATAGATTTAAGTCTGTAAACCGAGCTAGCTAGCTTGCTAACGCTATCACTAGCTTTTTAGTTAGCTAGCAAGCTAGTTAGCAGACAGCAGGACACTCCTGGCTGCAATAAAATTAGTTTTCTTACATTCAGTCAACTTACTTATGCCTACTGATCACTATAACCTGCTCCTTGTGACAAGAGATATGTAAAGCTCAACCCCACAGACCAAATAGAATACTGTTTACATGGAGTAGCCAGCAGAGTTCTGCTTCAGTTGTTAATGAGGCGCTGCTCATGCCGTCAGTCATTCCCGACGTGGCATAGGACAAGCAACGTAGAAGTATGATATGACTGGACATGTAAGCGGACACTCGGAGACGGACATGCAATACGTGTTCGGAGAAGCATACTTTGCCCTTTAGCACTATCTCCAACAGTGGTCCTTAGGGAATTGTTAGACCCTATTACCATCCTTCTCACTATGCTTGAGGACAAGATAAGAATGGGTCGATGTACTGGCAAATTTGTAATAGTAGTGTTTCAGTAGCCTGGATGTTTTAGTTACTGTTTTACATGCAGTTTCAAGCATGTACTTACTGGATGATGTGTACAATGTTCTTGCTTTAAGTAGTTTGTAGTTTTAATTATTATTATTATTATTATTATTATTATTATTATTATTATTATTATTATTATTATTATTTTAGTTTGTTTGTTAGTTTTTTAGTGTGTGAAATCTATATTATTACTTTGTTTATTTTGTCTTATTATTATGATTTTTTTTTCCTATCAGGGCATTGCTGTAAAAGAGCCTAGAGCTCAGTCAAGTTCCCCTGAATGAAGAATGGTTGATGATGTGCCATTTCAAAACCAACACACTTTCTTTACAGCGTTCAAAATATGTATTATCTTGTCTTTATCATGTCGAAAAATGACTGAGACATTTGACATGTTTCATTTCAATTCTTGTATCATTGTGAACCAAAATGTCATGGAATTAATTGTGGCACGTGTTTTTGTGAAAAATATTTATTTCTTTTAGATGCATTGTGTTTTTCTTCCTGATAAATTTCTTTATGTTGAAGGTGGGATTATTTTCCATCAATTTCATTGTGAGGCTAACATACATTTTTGAAAAGATAATTTTTTAATTCCATTTTATAGTCATCTTTAGAAGGGGTGCCAACAATTATGGAGGGCACTGTATATTGCAACTTCATAAAAAGTTTGAATAAGTGAGAATAATATTGACACCTTCATGCAGGCCGGAGAAGATCATTTGCTAGTTGTGCAAGTGGCCATATCACTGTTTTAAACCATAAAATAGGCTCAAATTAGCCCCATACTTCGTTAATAGATACATCCATGCTGCCCATGCGCAAAGTTCCAAAGTTGGAAATGATGCATGGACTCACGTTCAATCTCTTTGCAAAAACAGTAGTCCTTCAGTCCAGACGGTGGTGATAATGCACCTAGTTTGTTTGCCATACAACACGAGGAAGAAAGTTCTGTAGAGAACGTGCCTTAAGTTTATAGCATTCATGACAGTACACTTTTTTTTCACAAGCTCCTCAAGAAATAAGCAAAGAGTAACCAGAGATCATGAAATATTGCTTTTACTCTCCCCGGAGAAATAACATTTTGCATGTTACCGCCCACCAACTTGTAAGTGCATGAGTGCTCGTGCCCAGCATGACTCTTGTGCATGTGCTGCCGTGGTTCGGATTGTGACTCCATACTTAAATATGGTGATGCTAACGTGCCGCCGCTTATCTGCGCGTTCTTGACCCCATGGTCATAATGATCCTACACTTCCAATTGACCTATGGATAAACCACGCCCCCTCCACTCTGACATTCGGTGACAGGCGCTATGTCAAGTGTTACAGTCAAAGATATTTCTCAGCAATATAAGATATCATCTCAAAGTCATCAAAATGGCCTTAGCTATGCACTGGAGAATTATATTAATAATTTTGTCATTGAGAAAGTCTAGGAAAAGCTTAAGTTACACGCAACAATGTACAGGTCCCAGTGTAAAAATGATAAGCCTCATCTCGTTGCCATCCCCATTTCGGACAAGATAGACGTTAACGTTAATTTAACTAGAGCCCTTTGGACAAAGAGTACAAAAACTAGAGTATGACAGACCAATGAACTCCCAGCAAACAAAGTTACATGATGAACAATGCAGCTAGGAGATAAAGTTGGGCAGAGATGTTGCCTAGCGTTAGCTAACTTTCGCTACGTTAACCTTAGTTAACGTTGATATTGATGTTCTGGTTAACGTTAGGGACGTTAAAATAACTTTCTGTTTCTTTCCAGGAAAGTGACAATATGTTGGCTCAAATACGATGTTGACTTGCCTTAGAACAGATGTAGGCATCCTTGTTAATTTTGTCCACGTTCAGTTAATGTTGTGGTCTGCTGCATAACTTTATCCAAAGCAGACACTTATCTCAGTTTAGTTGAGGCTTGGGAAAGGACAAAAAATACACCCCGTCGCCCAGCCTCTCAGGATACCTAGTGCCTGAGTTGATTGTAGGCTACCCCTTGCACACCGTTTGACCATTTAAAACTTGAAATATCGGGAAAAAACATATAAAACCGAACAAAATCTGGCTCTTCGCTGCACGGCGGTCATCATAATGAATAATTGGCAATATAAATACACACACACACACACACATAATTTATCAATTCATGTATTAGAAAAGTATTTATTATAATATATAAATATTTTATTATATATATATTTATTTATTTATTTATTAACTCTGGATACTAGTGTTGTCCATGGACCCTACCATTATTTCTTGGTTAATTTCCAAGCCCTGTTCCTCACTCAAACAGTGTTAGACAGAGGTAAGCACAAGGAGAAGGTGATGCTATCTCTGCCTCAGTACTTGCATGATTTTCCATGGCAGATGATTATCAGTCAAGGTCCTAATGGGAACCCGTACATCTACGTCTTTAACAGCAGTCTATTTACATCACTCAACTAGCAATAATTGAAGACTCTTTGAAAGCTTTTTCTTGTCTCTGAGACAGACCTTTAGTGAGCTGAGCTTTTTATGTTGGAATGGACCAGCAATAAAGGCTTTTAGGGCCAGATGTAAGCACGGCCACATTTCCATCCTCTGGAATTATGGGTGAAGGAAAGGCCTCTTGACCATCAATAGTCACTTATCCCTGTGCTGGTCTATAAATTGGGAGATGGAGTGTGATTTAACCTGCTCTGATTCATGCCTTCGATTCTATTGATCCTATTATATCAACCATTTACTGCACCAACCCTCAAACATATATTTAACTTTGCAGGGTCGGACAACCATCTCTCTCACACTATTCCATGAGTTCTTGCTCTCTCTTTTCCCACACACACCCACCCCCCTCCAGTTTCCTGCTGCCCACCCCCACAACCCCTCCCTTTGATATTGCCAGCATGAATGTGGTGGCAACACTGCGGCAAATTTAGAGCTATAATGGCACGTGAGTTATTTGAGTAAGGTAGGGGTGAAAAGATTTATACCCATGTCTGGATTTTCAATTGCCAAGGAATAATAAGGCTTCGGAAATGACAGTTAATCACAGGCAGCTTTCTTTCTCGCCCTTTCTCTCTCTCCCATTACTTTTTCACTGTGTTCTTCTGCTATCTTTTCTCATTCTCTCACGTCCTTTCTCTCCTTCCATCTTCTTCCACTGTCTTTGTAAATCCCATTCTTTCTTACTCATTCTTCCTCTGTTTTTTCCTCTCAATGGGGGATTTGTGGGGGTAGGTGGAAGATTTTTCCCCTGTTTCCCTCCCAACCGACCACACTGCCTACTTGTCTACTCGCTGCTGTTTCACTCCCTTGCTTTGCACATGGTAAATACTTCATAAATCAGGAGAGGGACAGTCTCCTGTAGGCTTGTTGTTGTCCCCCAGAAACTAATTATAAAGGGGACCTTCTTTATTTAAAACCGGATAGACAAATATAGACAGTATAGACAAATAGTTTTTTCTTCTGTAAAGAAAAAGTGTGAAAGATGAAGGGGATAAAACAGAGGGAGTGGTTAAAGGAATGAGAAAGGTGAAATAAAATAATAGGTGTCCATTTTGAAATGTTTTGTTTCTGCCATGAAACAAGTGTTACAGCAATGAAAACTTCAAAGTTTCTGTTTTCACAAAAAAGAATAGTTCCCTGGCAGAATCCCTATTTGGCTTGTGACCTGATTCCCAAACTGGTCGTCCAATCATCGTGAAGTATCGGAGTGTGAAGGCGGCAGTAGGGTGAATCTGTTCAGCCGTCGACTCCTGAAGGCAGATTCACCCTACTGCGTGAAGGCGAGCAGAGGGCGGGCTTATGTGGTTTGACATGTTCTGAAACAAGACTGTTCAGTAGAAGAACTAGAGCCTAATATTTTTCTATTAAAAAACGGACATTGGGGCATAGAGAGTTTCCAGTACCACTCGAGTAGGCTACTATGGCTAGAATCATGATTGAGAGTTGAAATGCTTGACCAAGAAAGTTGGGTTAGACTCATTGTCAGACAAGTTTAATGAATAAGAAATAGTGATGTGGTAGAATACTAAATAGGCTACTAAAGTGTTTGGGGAGTAAGTCAAAAGTAACAAGTTGTTTCAGACCACATAGATAATTTGGACTAATTTCTACTCATGAATCATTTCTATGAGATGTCCAGATTAACATACCAAGAATCCTGAAATTCTACTTGAGGAAATATAAATATAGTTGAGGAAAGTAAATTTCACATTGAAATAAATGGGATTTGGATGAATTTTTGAGGAAAACGTACACAACTAGTACATTTTTGGCCTGAAGCATGAAGGGGAAACTAATTTCACCATATATCCCTGAAAGCATCTTCAGGATGTGATATAACATGGCATGGTGACAGTGACATATGCCCCACCCCTTGCGAGATGATGTGTTTCAAGGGCGTCGCCGTAATAGAACGTGAGTGGGACGGGACCCCCCCAGATTTCAAAATTTTACGTTTGGACTGTGGAGTTGTTTAAGACAATAAACACGACGTGGTCCTCATTTCAAGAGCTTTACTGAATATCTGAATGTGTCTGAACAACGTCATTACATTTTATATATTAACCTGAGGTCGCCCCCTAGTGACCCAGAAACCTAACAACAACACATACTCATTTAGGTTACACCACATCCCCCTTACTGAAAGTTGAAGAGAACATTGGTTGGGGTTCTTAAAGGTTATTTTCAACATAAGGCAATTACACTCAGTTTTTCCCTTAACTAAACCTTTCTTTTCCTATATTCAAATAAAATTGCATAGCATTCCATTACTGTGTGGTCTCTTACTTCAGCATAACATTTCTACACATGTCTAACTCATAACTTTGACATTTCAAACTTGTACATTCTTTTCATTTTTTTTTTCTTTTTTTTCACATAGCTTTTGTTTCTTTTTTTTTTCATAGATTCAGTCTTTCTGGTTTCTTTATTTCTCTGCCTGACCGTGATCTCATAATGTCAGGTGTATTCACAGACGGTGTGCCTGATGGAGGTGTCTCTACACCAGTGTCTGCTTCTGGTGGCTGGTCAGGTTGTTGCTCACACAAAGACTCTGACTCTGGCATTGGAATCAGATGGCAACGATTCCGCCTGAGTGTCCCTTGTGGTCCTTTGACCAGGTAGGATCGTGGACTGCTGTGTAAAGATGTTACTTTACCTTCTTCTGCTGCATCAGAAATCCAGACGTTGTCTCCAGGAGACAGCCTACCCAGATCTCGCACCCGGTGTCTGTTGTTGAAGCAGTTTGCATCTGCCCGCCTCTTTTCCCTCTCCTTCTGCTGCAGCGCAGGAAGATCCGGAAGTGCCGGCTGCAGCCTCTCAGGTAAGATGGGCAATGTAGTGCGCAGACGCCGTCCCATCAGTAGTTCAGCAGGGCTGTATCCATTGCTGAGCGGCGTCGCTCTGTATGCCAACAGAGCACGATAGGGGTCTGTAGCCTTCTTAAGTAAGCCTTTGACCGTCTGAACGGCGCGCTCGGCTTCGGCAATTGCCTTGAGGGTATCTAGGACTACTAGTTATATGCTCAAAGCAGTAGTCTGTTGAAAACGCCTTCATCTCATGTCCGGAGAACTGTGGGCCATTGTCACTAATGAGTGTCTCTGGGATACCATGGCGTGCAAACATTGACTTCAGATGGATGATAACATTCATGGATCTTGTAGGGCTGAGCTGAGCTATTTCTACATATCTAGAAAAGTAGTCAACCACTAACAGGTAAGTCTTCTCTTTTAGGATGAAGAGGTCCGCGCCTAGCTTTTGCCAAGGCCTATCAGGAAGTTTGGTTGGCATCAAGGGCTCCTTTGGATTGACCCTCTCTTTGATGCATTCTCTGCATTTGAGTACAAGCTCCCTTATCTGATTACTCAGTCCAGGCCACCATACTGTCTGGCCTGCCCTCTCTCTACATTTCACTACACCCTGATGCCCCTCGTGTACTTTCTCAAGAACCCCGTCTCTCATACTAGAGGGTATGACTAACCTTGAGCCACGCAGGAGTAGTCCATTATGCACGCTCAGGGCTGCTCTCTCATGCCAGTAGTGTTTGACGGGTCCATGGAGATGGTTCCTGTCCGGCCAACCTTCAACACAATATCTCATGACCTGTGCACAGACATTATCGCCCTGTAGCTGTTCGCGGAGCTCAGTCAGGTATCTGTCACTGGTCGGGAGATTGTCCAGCAAAGACTCCACATAGATATTTGTGTCCTCCATTAGGTCGTTATCACTTCTGGTGACAGCATTTTTCAGTGGGGAGCGTGAGAGAGTATCAGCTGTAGTGAGGCTTTTTCCAGGTGTGTGGTAAATGGAGTAGGAGTACCTCATCAGACGCACCCTGAACCTCTGGATTCGTGGTGGCAATGCGTCCAGAGCCTGACCTCCAAGTAGGCTCACAAGAGGTTTATGGTCAGTTTCAAGCTCAAAATGTAGTCCCAATATAAAGTCACTAAATCTCTCGCAGGCCCATGTCAAAGCTAGTGCTTCTTTCTCTAGCTGGGCGTATCGCTGTTCTGTCTCCGTCAGCGACCTGGAAGCATAAGCGACAGGGGACCACATGTCTGCATCTTTCTGTAAGAGCACTGCTCCTAGCCCATAGGATGAGGCATCCGCTGAGATCTTAAGTGGTCTATTAGGATCATACAGTTGAAGAACTGGCGCCGTGGAGAGCTCAAGCTTCAGGTTACGGAACGCCCTCTGCTGTTCATGACCCCAGCACCACAGGTTTTTCTTTGACAGGAGGTCTCTTAATGGTTTGTCCTTTTCAGACAGGTTTGGGATGAACTTCCCGAGCTGATTCACCATCCCAAGAAAGCTCCTCAGCTCGCTGATGTTCGTCGGCTCTCTCATGTCTTGAACGGCTTTTGTCTTGTCCGGATCAGCTTTCACTCCGTCCGCTGAGATGATGTGTCCTAAAAACCTCACCTCTCTTCTCCCAAACTCGCACTTCGACATGTTGAGCGTGACACCAGCCTTCTCTGCTCGTTCCAGGACTGCATGTACTCTGGCGTCGTGCTGCTCCTTTGTAGCTCCCCAGATGAGGATGTCGTCCACATGGCAGACCACTCCATCGAGGCCTGCTGTGACTTCAGAGGTCATCCTATTCTGGAAATGTTCAGGGGCGGAGCTTATTCCAAAGGGTAGCCTGTTGAAGTGGTAACGCCCGAATGGCGTAATAAAGGTGGTAAAGTGAGCCGATTCTTTAGACAAAGGTATTTGCCAAAAGCCCATGTTTGCATCGAGCTTGGAAAAATACTGTGCCCCTGTCAGCATGCCTAGGGTGTGTTCAACAGATGGCAAAATGAACTTTTCCCTGCAAACTGACTGATTCAGGGGTGTCATGTCCACACAAATTCTGACTTCATCTTTGTTCTTTTTAGGAGCTACCACCATTCCACAACACCACTCTGTGGGAGCCTCTACACGGCTGATGACCCCCAGTTTTTCCATCCTCTCTAACTCCTGCTTCACCTTGCCCATGAGAGGCAATGGTACTCGCCGTGGGACTTTCAGAGAGAAAGGTTTGGCATCTGGCTTGAGTCTTATCGTGTAGGGCTTCTGGACCAGCCCCAGTCCATCACAGAGTTTAGGATAAGTCTGCCTAACTGTCTCTTGGTCTATACTGTCGACTCTGGCTACTAGTTTAAGTCTCACTGAAGCTGGTCTGCTCAGTAAACCAACGTGTAGGTCTTTAACCACATAGATTTTCTCTGTGGTGTTCCTCTCTTTATATGTGAGTGTTTCAGTGGCTGAACCCAGGACCATCAGTTTCGCACCACCAGGACCATACAGCTGCTTGGAGTCTGCCTGTAGTTTCGCATCTCTGTGCATGACTGTTCTATAGACTTGCTCGGGTATAGCTGTTACATCTGCACCGGTATCGATTTTAAAAGTTACCTTGCTGCCTCTTAGGTTTATATCCGCCATCCATGGCTCCTCACCAGTAGACACCACTCCCAGGAACAGTCCCACTGTATCCTCTGCCAATTCATGCACGGTGTTGGTTCTACACACTCTCCCGTAGTGTCCTCTTTTGCCACAGTTGTTGCATTCAACACTTTTAGCTGGACACTGAGCAGCAGGATGGGATGGGGACTTACCTCATTTGTGGCATGCTTTGTTTTCGGTTGCATTTGGAACAGTCTGTGTCATTTTCTTTGTTTTCAGATTACCCGTCATCTGTCCTTTTCCTTTCATTTGTTTAACATTGAGTGGTTTTCCTCTGTTTTTGTGCAATGCATCCACGGTAGCTTTGCTAGCAGCACTCAACTCTCCCCTCAAGTCGGTTTGCTGCCGCTTAACTTCCTCTGACTGCCTAGCCATGGTGATCGCTTTAGTGAGAGTGAGTTGCCTATCAAGTTGCATTTTCTCTGACAGCGTCGAATCTTTCAGTCCAACTACTAATCGGTCTCTCAAAAGTTCATCATGCAAAGCACCATATTCACAGCTCTCTGCTAGGGCATACAGTGATGTGAGGAATGCGTCCACACTCTCTGTGGGCTGCTGCACTCTTTTGTTAAACCTGGCCCGTTCATAAATTACATTTTTCTTCGGGACGAAATATTTATCAAATCCAGCTTTCACTGCAACATATTGCTGACGCTGCTCACCAGTTAGCTCTAGCCCTCGAAGCACGTCGTCCGCCTCATCACCCATGCAATACACGAGTGTGTTCACTTGATTAGCCTCAGAAGAATTGTTTAGGTTACTTGCCAGTCTGAATCGCTCAAACCGCCGAATCTATTTCTCCCATTCGTGTGGTTTTGCAAAATCAAACGGCTCCGGAGGCTTAATAGTAAAAGTTGCAGTTGGAGGTATCACATTAGCTACTCCTTGCCCGCCGTTAGCTACTTGTTGCTCACCAGGCGCAGCAGGTGCTTGTGCTCGTGCTTGGTCTTGCTCCATATTTCTCCCTCTTTCCTGTCTTTTCCGTCCTCTCCTTCGGGATCGGGGCATTAATATCCGTAGCTCAATGTGGCCACTTCTGACACCATGTGGAGTTGTTTAAGACAATAAACACGACGTGGTCCTCATTTCAAGAGCTTTACTGAATATCTGAATGTGTCTGAACAACGTCATTACATTTTATATATTAACCTGAGGTCGCCCCCTAGTGACCCAGAAACCTAACAACAACACATACTCATTTAGGTTACACCACATGGACCCACCCAGATTTGATGACAAAATTATCCAGCAGAGTTTCTAATCTATCCCGAATCCATTCCACTTCTCGAATAGAGAACAAAGCGCTGAAAATCCACTCGCGATTTGCATTACCAACAACACTTCCTTGCATGCAATCCTCTGTCCATTCCACTCCCGACTGGCACACCCATTCTTCTCTACCATGCCACTTGCTGATTTCTAATTGTACCGATATTATAAGGGCATCATTGCAATCTACACGAACTGGCCTTCCCAACAGTGCTACTAGTTAGTTTCTGTGATGAACGCATTACGAGATAATTAGCGATGAATTTATGTCAAAATTATGGTCACCAAGTAATTCCCGAGTAATCCGATGTTGAAATCTATAACATTTCTGCATGGTCTTCAATGCTGTCATCCTAAAATAGATGAATCCTTTTCATAGTGAAAGTTGTTTTTAGCTCCCTGTTCGTCAGGACTAACATTTAAGTAACTGTTTGTCAGGACAGGTGCTAGAAATGTTGTCTCAAGATCCAAAATAGTAATAGATTATATTTAATATTCATAACATAGGCCTATTTAATAATTAATGAAATATTGTCAGCACACATCCCTGCATGCAATCGTCTGTCCGTGCTACCCCCCCCCCCCCCCAAATTAAAATTAAAAGCGATACTCGACAGGTGCCAACTTTACAAAGTCATCTTAATGCTGAAGTTGTTCTTAAGTTATACCTTAACCTCTACCTTTAGGTTATGAAATGCCCAACATGTTTGTAGCTACTAGTATCCTCCTCTGTAAGTCATGTTTTTGTAAAAGTGGTGTGGATAGCTTTAAAGTATAAGTTTCAGGTTAATATATATATATATATATATATATATATATATATATATATATATATATATATATATATATATATTTTACAAATTAAGGGTCTTGAAGCAAAATAATAGTGAGTAGTGATTTGTCTTGAAAATCAACTTTTCATACAATAGAACAATATTTACAGCTACTGTATTTTTGTAACTGAATTTATGAGCATTCTAAATACAGTGATGTCACAAATTTCCTCCAGCAAAGCTGAGCATACAGGAGCATAGGTTTTCATTGCATTTTCTTTTACACTGATATGACCAATAGGTCCTGTTAAGGCCAATAAATGTCCTGTTTGACATAAAAGTGGTTCATGGGCATGAGCCTGACTGATTTGGACAGAATTACAAAAAAATTGATCTTCTGCGGCCTGATGTGAAATCAAAGATTCTCAAGAAACAACTCAAACAAAAAGAACAACATGACACACACAGTAAGTGGAGGAGCTTTAACACTGGTGATGATGTGTACATTCGCAATTACAGCCATAGACCACAATGGATTCCAGTGGTCGTTGATGAAAGCACAGGACCTGTATCCTACAAAGTACAGACAGGAGATGGACGCGTGATGAGACGTCACGTTGACCAAAGTCCGAAAACGCCAGGCAGTGAATGACATGGCCAGACCAGAGGTGATGGTGGAGCCTTGGAGTCCAGAGCAAGCAGGGGAGGTTTTGCCTACAGACTCTGCTGTCCGACCTTCAGAGTTGGGGGAAGCGACTGAGCCTGTTGTGACAGCCCAGGTTCACCCGCCAGCTGATGATCCGCCAGGTGTGAGAGCAGAGTCACCAGTGGCACTGCGCCGCTCTGAACGCACAAGACAGACTCCCACTACCTGAAAGACTTTGTTAGACAGTAGTGAGTTCCCTCAAGTAATAGCAAGAATGCGCTCTGGGATTCACTGGAAGGATGGTAGTCCTTCCACCTTCCAAGATAGTCATATTATCAATGTGGAAAAAAAAGAAAAAAAAAGTGTGATGTTTGATATCTGACTTAAGACAGTGTTTAATTCTGTTAATTAGTCAAAGTTATTATTGACAGGATGGCATACTTTAAATGTATGTTAAAGAGAGTAATGTTAAAGCTCACAAGAGTAGTTCACTCTTAAGGGGGGAGGGATGTTACCTCACTCACGTCAGATGTAGCGCTACGCGCGTTCATCTGATATTCAGCGATAGACGAGATATTTCAGGAGCCAGAAATCCTTGAATCTAACTGGACAAACGGCTTGTCCATCAATTTAATTGACGTACACTGCAGCCAACCACATCGAAACCAACCGATGACGCTGGTTACGTTTGTTGGATTGGTTGGATTCAAAACAGTTGCTTATTCGCTACGTCACACCCTCTACAGCAGCTAGCAGCCCTGATTGGTCCGGTTAGAGAATAATGGCTTGAAATCTCTCTGATGGGCTTCAACATCAGATCGTTGCGTGGAAGTGCCTTACGAAAGTTACGTAGCGCATGATCTGACGTGAGTGAGGTAAGGAGGGATGTACTGTAGTATCCTGACTGATAATTAGTACACGCACTACCACCCCACGCCACTAGGTGTTAATGGTTGACCTTTAGTACAGAGTGACCAGAGATGTAATGCAGAGAACAACCAGAGACTTGTAATGGCATGTTGAGTTCTAGCACAGTTAATAAAAGCTATTGAAAAGGATGCCTGTCCATGATATCAGTTGTGATTGAGTTATCACAGTAAGATATATCTTTATTCTTAGAGAGTCAATATAGCAGGAAACCACAGACAACCTTGCAAAAATTGTAATAACTTTAAAATTATGAAAAATTATAGGACTGGACTTCAGAATACCTTGCTTATCCAAGTCTTCAAAATGGTAAAATAAATAATAAATTAAAATACGGGTCAGAGCTGGTTTGAGGGTCAGAGCTGGTTTGCTAATAATTCAACATTAAGAATTAATGTTAGTGTCTGTAGCACCATTTGGAAGATTGGAGTGTCATATTCTTACTGATTTGTATAAGAATTAATAGGCGTGTACGACATGTAAAGCCGCATGAAGACGGCTGCAGCCAGCTGTAGACAGAAAAGCATTGTGGTTAGACTTTGTGTTCAGCTTCTGGGTTGAGAGCATCATATTTTTGATTGCGTCACCAAAATGTGACCACAGCACGTCAGACAAAACTCGTATTTGCTCTTCCTCGGCTGGAAGAGGTTGCATCCCACCCCCATGATGTAACTCATTCTTCCGATTAGTTTGAATCTCCTCGACAGATATGAAACCTACCATGTTGTTCTGAAAATGGGCTTATTTGAATGAGCGGCTGCTAAGCAGTATGTAAGTTTTGCCCAATGAAATAGCCTTATTGCTCTCCAGCATGGCTTGGTTTAAGTCAGAAAGCCTGTCTACAAACAACTCCTCTTACATTGCAACAATAATTAATTGAACAACATTATATGATTTATTTTGCCAGTTATCACGTTCATTTTAAAGATTAAACGGGGGATTCAAGCTGTTTTGAAAGCAAGCAAACTTCCGTGACATGTCCATGTTCACGTGTTGTTTGGCTGCAGCTGTGTTGTCCAGCTTGTTCCCCATGCTTTTCCACTCCCACCGATGTATGTTGGCAAATCTTGTTGACGTGGCCAAAACTACTTTGACTAGCAAAACACCATTGGAAATAGTGTGATATGCACATATCTGACGAATGCTCTGCGAGTAATCTGTCAGAGAGAATAGGTGACTTCGGGGAGCATGTTGCAGCCGATGCAGCAAAGAGATGTCTTGCACCCCACCTGTCATGTGTCTGCACCCAACTAGTGGTGCCCGCCCCACAGTTTGAGAAACACTGCCATAAACCATTATATTTTCTGACAGTTTATACCCAGGATTTCACCCAACTTTTTTTTTCTTCACATCCCACTCCCCTACTTATTTCAAATGGCTACTATAAACCCTTAGCACTAAAAATCTTTGATATGACAGCTAAGTTAGTACAATGATGAATGAATACATACCTTCTCAACAAACACGTTTTTAACCCATTTAAGGTATGGATTCGGGCACAATTGAATTAGAAACTGAAAGCGTAGACTTTATACTGTCAAATTATGCTGAAATGTGAAATTCTACTTTTTTGGTGCAAGCATTCCATTTTTAGATTTTTCTCAGAAACAAAGTTTGCGACAAGCGACTGGTTTTGAAATGGAGTGTCATATATACCTTGATAATAGGAATAGAAGTTGTATACCTTGAGAAAAAAAAAACCATCAAGCAGACTAGTGAATATTAGGAATGTGATGATAGGAATGTTGAAAGCCACACAGATGACTAATGGGTGCTAGTGGAGCCTAGGTCAAAGTTTATTGAGCAAACATCAGTCATTAGTGGTATGGAAAAAGACCAGACCACTAGAGTCTGCAAGTTGTTTGACAATCAATGATAAGTGGACCCTGTGGGTGGGGTATAAAATGTAATCCATGTGTGTTTTTTTTGTGGCCGAGGTAAGCTATTGACAGGCTTTAATTTCAACCTAACTTTAGCTGAAGAGCAAATTTGGTGTCACACAAGCTTGTGGGTGACTATTACCAAGAAGATCAAAACAATTGATTGTATTTTGAGAAGATGAATGGTGGTGCCTAGTTTGTGACAGTAACTTAGTAAAACAACAACAACAAAAAACTGTTCATAGGTCACTGTTAATTCTGTGTTTTGTTCTCTGTTGCAGCAATACGAAATGGAAGCCACAGATTTCATCACACCCTGTATTATTCAAGGTATGGAGCATATGCTGGTATCTTTACTAATGACTATTCTTGTGTGCCATAATTTTGTTGTCTTCCATTGAACTGCATTACACATCACACAATAATGTATTCATACTGTATATAGTCACTCTCATTTGTAGACTTTAAACAAACACTCTCAGTGCTACAAAGTGGACGCAAATGTTTGAAATTATTCTATTATTTTAGGATGCAGTTGGCCCAGTTTGTCTGTGGACAGCATGGATTGGAGAATGAAGAAATGGTAAGTCTGCATTTGTTTACTCTTCAGTATCTTGCATTACTTACTGTATTTACTGAAGGCTTAAATGACATATTAATAGAAATTGTTTAACTTCCATTTACTATATATTTAGCATTACCTGTTTACAACAACAAACAGCAGGCCTATCACTAATACCATTTACTCTGCTACTGTTGACATTATATAGGCAACAGTAGCCGTTTCTAAAATGCTTTAGCCTAATGTAGGAAAGCATTTAGGGTCTCACTTTAAGTTCTTCCATTCCTTTATTTCATGTCTTCAACGTGATGTTGACACAGATGCTGGATTTGAATTTATTATTTTGTTTGTTTGTTGCGATCTAGGAGCATTTCTCTGACAAATCAGTTCACAACTTCGATCTGAATATCCAGATTCATCAGCACAAGCGTTACTGGACCACAGCTTGTTCCAGACCATCTCCAAAATCACCATCTCCCCACCCTCATCATTGAGAGCCTGAAGCGAACTTGCGTCTGCAACAGTTTATGGATTAAGGCCATTGAACATTTTTGACTGATCTCATCCCCCTGTAGACATTACTTTTTTGGAAAGGACGCATTGAGGTACAAGTACACAATAACTTTGTTTTCAACAAAGTACACTACTTGGACACTTGGAAAAACGTGATTGGTGTAAGTCACTGTAACTCAGCATGGTGCAGAGTGTATTTTCCATACTACTGCGGAGTACTCTTTTTTCTTTTTTTTTTTAATACTGTTGTTACATCACATACTGTGTTATTTACAAAGTATCGTAGAGTGCTGTGGTATGGCATACAACTTACTTTCACATTTTCATAAGTTATCATGCACTGCAATCTCCAGCAGTATGGTAAAAACACTGTGCACTTTACTGTGGAGTACTGATTTTCATACTGTTGTCATATTTTATATGTACTGTGATATTAACAAAGTATTGTTGAGTGCTTTGGTATGGTATAGAGATTACAATACTGAGTTATGGTATACATCCTATTTTCTCTCAAATGAGAGAAAAGTTCACATGTTGTTAAGTTCACAGAACAGTGTTGTTTACAAAAGTATTGTAGAATGCTAAGGTACAACTTACAGAATTGTGTTATGATATGGTACTACTTCAGGATACTTCAGTAAGTTCCATGCACATCTTTTGTCTTAATTCAAGTAATTTCATGTCTTGTATTAAGAATATTTTTGTAAATGTAGATCTTAAAGTAAGCTCAGTACTCTTAGATTTAAACCAGATTAAAGCTAAATACTTGATTTAAGAATATACAGCTAATTGAGTCACAGAAGCTCTACCTAAAAGTAGTAGAATTGTCTTAATATAAGTTTCCCCAGCCAACTTTTATCTTAAAATGAATGAAAAAGTTTTGACTGGAATCTTGTTATAAGAGATGAGATCTTAAAACATGATAAGAAACCCTGTTTTTAGTGTGTCAAAATATCAAAATAAGCTTCCTGAACTAGTATTAAGACAATCTAGTCTTCCAAAAGTATCAATATAATGTCTTATTTTAAGATATCTTAACAAGTCAATTTTCACTTGTTCTTTTGGCAGATTTTTTCACTTATTACAAGCAAATAAACCTTAAAGGAATAGTCCACCTCTTCATGGAAATTGGTTATTCACCTCCTTACCTGCAGTTAAATAGATTCAAGATTCAAGAAAAACTTTATTACATCTCATTATAGCCTAGTGGTACACTATAGGAGAGTAAAATTCTTGTGTTTTTTGCTCCTCAGAAAATAAATAATAGTGATTAAGAAATGTCTGAGATAAATGTGCTATGTGTGTATGTGTCAGTGTCAGTGTGAGTGTTCAATGTCCAAAAGTGCATAAAAGAAAAAGTGCAAGACTGACAGGCACAATTTAGGCTGTGGATTCTGACTCTGTGTTCATGAGTCTTACTGCTTGATGGAAAAAGCTGTTTTGAAGTCTGGTGGTCCTGGCCCTGAGACTGCGGAATCTCTTGCCAGATGGTAATAGCTGAAACAGTCCATGATGGGGATGACTGGGGTCCTTAGTGATTCTTTTTGCCTTTTTAATGCAGCGTCTGATGTATAGGTCCTTGATGGTAGGTAGAGCACATCTGCAGATACTTTGCGCTGTGCGCACAACTCTTTGCAGCGCCGCCCTTTTGGTGCTAGTGCAACTACCATACCAGGCAGTGATGTCACCTGTCAGGATGCTCTCGACAGTTTCACTGTAAAAAGTCTTTAAGATCTGTGATCTCATGCCAAATTTCTTTAATCGTCTGAGATGGAAGAGACGGCGCTGGGCTTTCTTCACAAGCTGGTCTATGTGGATATCCCAGGTTAGATCTTCTGTGATATTCACGCCGAGAAACTTAAAGTTGTTAACTCTCTCCACCTCAGAGCCATTGATGTTAATAGGCTCATGCAGATCACTTTTCCTTCTAAAGTCAACAATCACCTCTTTGGTCTTCACAACATTTAGGGACAGGTTGTTTTCCTCACACCATTGTGTCAAGTTGTGTCAAATATGTGGGTAAACGCATTTTGGTCCCAGTGCTTGCATTTTCCTTGTCTGGCTTCCCCAAGTTTCCAGATAGCAACTCTTTGGCAACTTTATTCTCCAGTGCCTATGCTAAGCTATAGATAAAATTGGAGTTGCCAGACCAGGAAAACGCATGCACTGAGACCAAAATGCTCTTACCCACATATGTAACTCCAGGAAAGTGGGTGAATCACCAATTTTCATAAAGAGGTGGACCATTCCTTTAAATTGATCAAATAATTCTTGTTTTTGGAGGCCCATTTTTTGCAGTGCTCAAATGCTGCTTTTCTTTAGATACAATTTTGTCTTGAATACATGCAGTCATGCATGCGGTTCAGAGTAATTTGACTTAATTCTCAGTCCACACATAATGTTTTTAGCATTTTTTGTTCAATTGTAAAATCCTTTCCAAAGTGTCTGTCACGTGACACAGCAAGTCTTTCCCTATGGCCATTCACCAGAATAGAGTAGCAGAATGCTAGTGAGTCAGGGGAAAAAACTGCTCACAGATGAAAAACGTAATGGTCATATGTATTAAATACATTTCATTTTGATTGAAATCCATATCAAAGTTGCTTAAAATAAAATGCAATATGTGATATGTTGCCCCTATTATGTGAAAATTAGCCTTATACCTCATTAGCCTGGCGATGCCATCCTACATAGCTCCGCTAAACATTTATCTCCGCACGTAGTCTGGAATAAACCCCCCTTCCCGCCTTTCCGTCGGTTACTCTACGGTTTAGCCAATCAGCACACAGTTTAGAGCGATGTCTCAAAATGTTGTAGTCTTTTTTTGAGGTCAGTGATAGGGACGCGTTTGTTATTCTCTCCCCCACTTTCAAATTACATTCACAAAATTGGTACATGACATTAGCATCCATGATCTTATGGATTTATTGCCACTACGATGTCACAATAGATCAGAAATTGCGAGAGATCTGTTAATACTGAAAGCGAAAGTTGTAGGCTAGGCGTGAGAGCCAGGCGAGGGAATACGTCATATTCAAACGGAAACCTATTCCAATTGCGTTGGGCCAGACTGTATGACATAGTCAACAGTCGCTTTCGCCCAGGCTAATACCTCATATGTGCCCATTGATTTTCCACTCAGTTTCCACTGACTCGCGATCGCCCCCTAGCGGATTTGCAATTGGAATTGCAGGTTGAATGGCGTTAATAAGAGTGCCATGGCTCGCCGTAAACGGGCTCTGCATCAACCAAAAGCTGGTTGCATCTCATTGAAACTTATTCATTCGATTCCCATGTTAGTGGGATGATGCTGCCTGTGATAGATCTTCCTTTCCCAATATCCCTATATATATTCTAGCCCTCCTCAGCATTCTCTTGTTGTTCCTTTAAGCTGTTTTCCTCTCTGCCCCCCTCCTTTCTCTCCCAATTGCCCAAACTCCACAGCTCTCCTTCCCTTCCTTGTCATCCCCTCTGCCTCTCTTTCCATCTCCCTCCCTCCCTCTCCACCCTGCTTTACAGACCTCTCTCTGATTAGCTTGTTCACCCAGCTGGGCTGGTGTCTCCACGGGGTGCCATCTCCATAGCTAGAGCCTCCTAATTAAGATGTATCACCTTGCCACTCAGACACATTAAGGGGGTGAAAAGCCCTAAGACACTGCATCAGGGCAAATGGAAGGCTGTCAGCCAGGGCTGAGGTGCCACTGTGTCCCCTGCAAGTGCCACAGTGGTTCCCAAATCATTGGCAGCTGGAGGTTAAAAGGGAGTTTTATCCTCAAAAATACACTCTAAAATGGTGATTTGGGAATATTTTTGAATTGCAGAAAAAAAATTACACAACTGTGTGTTCTTTTATTTTATAAATATATCCACCGCAAAATGATATTATTGTAGTTTAAGTGGCTTTGGACAAGTGTTCATTCATATAGTTCATTCACTTATATTATTGACCAAGAGAAAAGCATGGTAAAATTATTTTATAAATTAATAACATGACTGAAACATTCCAGGAAACATGATGAGCACAGATTTGTACATGAAAATGGGTTATGTATTGTTAATTTTGAAGTAGAGTTGAGAAAGAAGAGGGGCATGGCTATATTCTGTTATGAAGTGAGAAAAGTATTGTTCCTCATTGTCAGCCACAGTGTTTGAAATGACACACATTCCCCAATACACATCCGCTTACCCAGCATAGGTGTCATTTGTCACCACAGTAATTAATTGTCAGCTGCTTTGGTAATTGTGGCAGCTGTGTCAGCAGAGGGAGGGGGATGGGGAGGCGTGGGGGTTGGCCATGAAGTTGGGGTGCAGCACTCCCAATCTATGTATTCTGAAGGAGGTAGATGTACTGTATTTGAATGAGGGGGCTGGAGAGTAAAGAGGGAAGCCATAGCACAGCCTAAGCTTTTCCCACATGACCATGTCAAGTGGCTGCTTTAGTCCTTAGCTAGTTAAAACCAACTACAAAGCTCTGGGTGTAACTGTGTAAGGTTAAGAGGGGTGAGAGACAATGTGATATTATTCCTGAGAGGAATACAAAAGAAGGGTTATGACAGACAGAATGAGGAAAAGAGAGAAAGAGAGTGGTAGATGAAACGTGGGAACAGAGGTAGTGTGAAAGAAGGAGAGACTGAAAGGATGTGAAAGTGAAAAGACAAAACAGAAGAGTGAGAGAGCTGAACAAAGAAAGAAGGGGAGAAGAGCGATGGAGCGCAGTGCTTCATCATTGCCAAGAGTGTTTAATGAAAATGAATGAAACAACGACAGCAGATAATAACCTGTGGACTGCACTGTCACACCTGGAAGACTGTCATTGCTGAGAGCTTTTGGTTTCAGGACGATCCTTTCACACTTCCTTTAACCTGAGAAAGATTTATATTGGTAGCCTTACTCAGATACAAACACATGTGCACACAAACACACACACACACAATGGTGACAAAAACAGTCTTTAGTCCTACATATGCACATACTGTAACACATACTGACAAGCCAGGGTGCTAACAAAAACACAAGCGCAGAGGTACACAGACCCACATAAACTCTAGCAGTGTCAGTGTCTCTGGCAGACTACTCAGTGTTGGGGAGTAACAAGTTGCATGTAACAAAATCACATACGTACAAAACAGAAAAACACTCAGAGAGTGCAGACCTCCGTCAAGGCAATGTTGTCACAGACACAATATAGACCCCTTTACACAAACTCTGATAACCACAAAGACCTTCATTCATCACCTCCTGCCGGGACTATTGCAATGGAGTGCTATATGGTCTGCCCAACAAGGCCAAGACTTGTTCAGAACTCAGCTGCCAGTACTATCCCGCACCAAGCTGTGTCAACACATCACCCATGCACTCTAACAGCTTCACTGCTTTCCAGAGTCATACAAAATCCTGCTCCTTACCTACAAATCTCAAGGTCAAAGCGAACTTTATTGTCAATTAAAATTCAGCAGACTGAAATTGCGTTTCGCAAAACTCCAAATGTGCAACAAAGTTAAAATTAAGACATACAACTAAGATGTATAACTGTATTTAAGACATCACAACTCACTAGGACACTTAGCGCTTTCACACCGACAGAGAACCGTGCCGGTGCTGGTTCCCGCACCTCATCTTGAACCGGCCGTCGTGTTCACACCAAATATCAGAGTGTTCGGGAACCGCAAACTTGGTTCCCATCGGGCACCAAGTAAAACTTGGTTTTTCAACGCGAACCGTGACGACATGAGTTAACGTCACCGTGTTAAGTTGGGGTCAAAGCGGAAAATAAACAAATCGGACGCGTGAGCCGGGGATAATGAGGGAAATCAAGTGAAAATGAGTTTGGGCAGTGATTGGCAAACGAGACAAATATTTGCTTAATATTTGGAGGTTCACACATTTCCATCAGATGTTAGATGGCACCATTAGTAAGAGTAATATGCTTAACTGTTTGCATTTGTGGCAAAGCAACGCCCTTTGTGAATAATGCGTCATGGGCTCGCATAAATTGGTATGAACACAGGCGGTTCTCGGGCTGGCACTTTGGTTCCCGCTGTAACTGGTGCGAGCACCGGCTCCAGCACGGGGCTTGCCGGTCTGAAAACAGCAAAAGTGCAATTGATATCAAGATATCAGGCATGATAATAGATATTAGTTACAATAACAGGCAACATAACAGACATTGTGAGCATACATTTCTAGACTGTCAGTCCATGTCAGGTCGTCAGTGATATGCACTCCCAGGAACTTGGTGCTTTTCACTGATTCCACAGGACTACCGTTGATGGTGGGAGGTGTGTGTGGCTTGTGATATTTCCTGAAGTCCACTGTTATTTCCTTTGTTTTGTTGACGATGAGGTGTAGGTTGTTGGTGTCACACCGGTTGATGAGATGGTGGACCTCTTCTCTGTAGGCTGAGTCATCATCGTCACTGATGAGGCCAACCACTGTTGTGTCATCAGAAAACTTTATGATGTGGTTTGAGTTGTATCTGGTACAACCACAACAGTCATGGGTCATCAGGGTGAACAGCAGAGGACTCAACGCGTATCCCTGGGGGACCCCTGTGTTCATGATGGATGGTGGTCTGAGATGAGTTTTTGCCAACTCTGTCTGTGGTCAGTTGGTGAGAAAGTCCAGTAGCCAGTTGCAGAGTGGTGTGCTGATGCCTATGGTTTGGAGTTTGTCCACTAGGTGTCCACTAGGAGCTGAAGTCAATGAACAGCATCCGCACACAGCTGTTTTTGTTTTCCAGATGAGCCAGGCTGAGTTGAGTGCTGTTGCTATGGCGTCATCAGTTGAGTGCTTGGGACAGGAAAGGGTCAAAGGTGGTGGGTAGGCTGGATGTTATGTGAGCCTTGACCAGCCTTCATCATGATGGGAGTCAGTGCTATGGGACGGTAGTCATTGAGAGTTGTCGCTGGAGATTTCTTTGGTAGCAGTATGATGGTGGTGGCTTTGAAGCATTATGGTATGATGGCTTGGCTCAGAGAGATGTTGAAGATATCTTTGAGAACATCTGTGAGTGAGTCAGCACTCTCTCTAAGCACACGTCCAGTTATGTTGTCCGGGCCACCTTTCCAACAGTCCTCCGCACGTCAGCTGGGTCCAGTTGCATCCTCCTAACAGTGAAGGGCTTTTGTTGGAGTGGTGGTGTTGTTTTCCTCAAACCGGTTGAAGAAGACATTGAGTGAGCTGAGAAAGTCTGTGCTGTCCTTGCAGGGTGGAGGGGTGGGCCTGTAGTCAGTTACTGTCTGAATACCTTGCCACAGGCGTCTTGAGTCTTTTGTATCAGTGAAGAGAGGTGATCAGAGTTTCCCAGGTGGGGGTAGGGCACAGCTTTGTAAGCTCGTTTCACGTTGGTATACACCTGGTCTAAGGTGTGTTATCCCCTGGTTGCAAAGTCCACATGTTTGTGATATTGTGAAATAGAAATTCCTAACAAATGTGGGAATATAGGGCTGTGGGAACATAGAGCTGACCCCGTGAATTCTCTAGGCAAGTATCCTACCAATGCTTCCCAAATACTTTTTGTCCCAATCGTAATACTGCCTCACACAGGCTACCGAATGACAGGGCTAGGCTTCCCTATCTGGTCGGTTGTATGTGTATCCATTAAATAATTTGGATCGCGCTAGTAATTTGGAGCAATAGATTTGAGCTGCAATCATGCTGTCACCACGACCGCTGCCAAAGCTGTGCATAATCGGTGGTGTCTCAACAAATTTCTTACTCTCTTCAAGTTTCAAGTAGTGTGACTGTGCCAGCTAGTTTAGCTGACATTGACGCTGAACGTTAGCAAAAAAGTTAGTAGGCTACTTCATCAACCATCTCCATCTCCGTTCAACATGGAAAGCTACGCCCAGGCAAAGACAACACAGCGGCCGTAACTCGTTTAGGCTGTCCTTCCAGACAACGACTTGTTGCTTGCATCATTAACAAACGATATGGATAAAGAAAAATCAAGGGCTGCAAGTTTTCATCCTACAGTAGCCCTTTGCCAATTTACCGGATTTACCAACAGCACATTAGGGAAAGAAAAGAAAGCCCTTCAGGCCCTACAAATTTTAGAATTAAAATTAGATTGATTTTCCAGATGTTAAATACAAAGTAAAGCCATTATTATGTTTAGAAACCAGCAAATTTCATAATTTTGCAAACTAGTAACCTAACCAGTTTGGAGGTAGCCTACTCCTGCACCAGCCTGGCTAATCTCAGCAGTCTGCACTGAGAGTTGTGGATTGTTTGGTAAAAGACACCTGAGCATGTTCTGAAAGTTGGATGTTGGGATTTGATTGGTGGGCCGTATTGATGACGATTACTATACGGGAATCTATGATCCGAATTTTTGAGACATAAATGGCAGAGCTGAAAATTCTATCAAAATATTCCTAGAGATGGCTTCTAGCTTCTGTATTGGCTTTGCAAATCACCCTCTTGCTTAAAGTTATATGGCAATGGTAAAGTCTTACAGATGCAATAGGCTAATGATAACATAAATTCATCAAAAGTGCAGCTTCAGGATATGTACTTATTGTTAAATGCAGATAAACTACAAAACCCCACCATTGCCATACTGCATTTCCCGTACTAATGAATGTAAGCATTTTACCATCAAAGTACGATGTTTGTGAGAACTATGTAGTATATATATTATGGGTGTTTCCCAAAAATCGCCTACCAACATCGTTGCTACCAGGGGTTAAAGTGATATTTGGCAGAAGGGGCAAATTTTGTGTCAGTACAAACAAAGCAAAATGTATAGGCCTAGAAGAAGAATGGGGTGATATTCTTCATTTATCTGAGGTGTCGGTACTGCGTTCCCCCGCGGTATTTTACTCTGGTATTTTCCTTTAACCCCTGGTTGCTACTATGTTGCTATGTACGTCTTTAGTCCATAAGATATTTTTTGTAGATGTTTCGGAAGTGTTCGGAGAGTACTCGGACGCATTCATGGCAGGATACATTTATGTTGAAATCGTCAGGTAATAACAGTGGTTACATGGACCTGTGACAGGGCTCTCAACTATCACGCATTGAGCGTGACACTAAATCATTTCAGTCTTTAGTCACGCACTCCCGCCACACATTGTATTTCCCATGCAGAAAAACTATTTATTTTTTCTGCCTTGTTTTTATATCTGTGTCTGTCTTCTATCGGTCTCCACGATAGTTCTAAATTGAGCCAGCCACTATCAGCCAATCAAAAAAACTAAACCGGCTGCACAACAGCCTATCAGAAAAAGCATTGCTGTATCTAGGTAAGATGTAACTCAGGAACCAATGAGAAAAAAACAAAGGTCAATCGTGAATGGGAGTGACCAAGTACCATCAATTTTATTTAGTTGAGACCACGGAGGAGTGAGTTTTACTTTGAGCGCAGAGTAGGGTAAATCATTCATTTTTAATGTTAGGGTACAGCATTTCCACTACACAGCTTGTTTGACAAAAGCACTACTGTATAGTTGCCCAGATAAATAGCATCAGTTTTTCAATGCTAAATATCTAAACGAAAACTGAAAACAAAAACAATTTAAGCTTGCAGCCTGCTGACAACATGTTCAGAAGTAGCAGACATATTTTGCCTTCCATAGCAATAAAAAGGCATGCACTCATTAGGATGCAGACTGTAGCCAAATGAGAACATATCAGATGGTAGCCTAAACAATTCAAATAAGTGAAGTTATAATTAATAATTACAGTACAATAGGCTAGGCTATATTTTGAAAATGATGATGGACCATAGATGGTTTGTTTATCATGAGGTAAACACAGTTATGTGCAAAATAATAGCAGTTTGTTTAAAACGATATAGAAAAAGTTCTGTTTTGAGAGCCCTGCTGTGATCAATACAAGATTCAATTAATTCATAGGCCAAAGGTGGTCTAGTTTAGCTTCACCTTACAGGAAATACAAAAGAGGGGTCAGCCCTATGTTCCCCCAGTCCTATGTTCCCTCAATTCATAGCTTTTTTCCACAGAAAATATTGAAAATTTGTCTGTATGTTCCCACAGCCTCATGAAGATTTATTTAAAAAGAAAAAAAAAAAAAATTATACACTGTTTTCCCAGAGCAATATATTTTCCCATGTCGGCATGTTCACACTAACACAGGTAATATTCATCCAGTTAGCCCTTCCATTTGTCAGGGTTACTGTGGACAAGGCCCAAGATCTTTCTTAAAAGGAAACCCTGTTCAGTGTCTAAGAAGTCTAGAGCAAAATCAGGGATGCATTCAAATTTATTTTAGATTTTCATCTCCCTCCGCGACTCGTCTGGGATTCCGGACATTGATGTCATTCGCATCAACCACATTTAGGGCCCTATGGATTCCGCAAAACCGAAAACGCAGACCGAATCACGGAATCACAACATTAAAACGGAATTTTAAAATAAACACGGAATCGCACGGAATTTGCTATATTTTGTGAGTTGACGTTTAAATATACGCTTATAAAACATATTCTGGATTTCTATTCTACAAACTCCAGAAAACATACCACTGATCTGCAAAATCTTATCAGATTGTTGCGCACACTGTAACCATCACCGTTGTTCACCATGTGAGTTTGTAGCCTACCCTGCTAATAAAACAGATTTCATAGGGCCCTACACATTGAATCCAAGTCAATCAGTGAGTAGAAAGTAGGAGTTGTGAGAGATTGCATTGGGTTTTTGCTGTTGTAGCATACTGTGCTGGTGCATAATATAGACTACGTCATGGCCAAATGTTAGCGATGGGTGAAATCAAATTCAATTGTTTCAAACTTCTAGAGGTTCTATGCCTCTGTTTTCTCCGTTCTCTGTTTCTAATAAAAGGGATCCCAGACCTGAAGCGAAGCATAGGCCAAGGGGAGAGTCATGACTAGACTTCCTTAAAGATGGAACAAAATGCTATTTTTTGCCCTCCACCTGTCTCGCATCCCACTCCAATTTGGAGTCAGCTATTAAAAGACTATAGGGCCTGATAAAAAAAAACTACAAATGTGGGAACACCTTTGAAACAGAATGTCTACCGATTAATAACAACCAAATAAACAACTAAACCATCTAACCTCCTAGTTGAAGTAGGCCTACCAATCAGAGCCTGCCCAAGGCATACGTCGCTTAGCACAGAACAATTGTATTACATTAGTTTACAAAACTTTATCAGCTTCAGTCTAGTGATTCCTCCTTGGCTTCTCCCTGCGAAAATCAGCATCAAATAATTTGTGCACTCTTCTCACAGTTCAAGGTAGGTCTACAGGCACGTCAATTCACTCAGAAATTGAATGCAACTGGAATATATTTTTGTGTCTGGGGTTTACAGTTTTACAGTGAGTTTTTATTTAAGGTTAGAAGATAATTTTGGCATGGATCTATTTTCTTTTGGGAAACCTGTTGAGTAGGCCTAGCCTATGGGGCAGTTGACTCTAGATCTGTCCAGAAGGGAAGGGCAGCATATTTACAGTGAAGGCAAACCAAGAAACCAAGTTATAGTCTAGGGAATGTAATTTTGTATTTTGTGACAACAGAAGGATTTGCATGGTTGTAACCTATTACAGTAGGTCTGTCTGGTGCGTGAAGCTAGAAAGTTAAACTGATGTTAGCTAGTAGCTACATGGCAAGGGGGTGGGGGGGCATATTCTGGTCGACTTTTAGATTTTAGACAGTGGTGGGGGTGAGGGGGCCCAAATGTCATTCTGCTTTGAGCTTGGGCCAGCCCTGCTACCAATACACCTGTTATCATAAGTAATCACCACCTGGAAACCTCCCCAATCAAAATCCATCCTAAATAACAAAGGACTGGAAGGAAGAACTAGGCTCTCTCTCACACACACGCACAGAGACGGGCTTGAACCTGCAGGAGTACATCAGCTTATCTACTAATCGTCTGTGGAGAGCTAATATCTCTTGCCTATTTTACATTATGAAAAATACTCAAGGATATAATAATAATTAACAAGAAATCAAATCATTAGCCCATAACTAAGTCTTGCTCAGCATTGAAGTTTTTTTTTATCAACAATTTCGTACCCAACTATGGGATGTTCACCGCCCTCTGCCGACTACAATCTTCCAGTAAGATACTAGCTTGTTGAGAGGTCAAGAGTTGTTGTAGGTACACTGCAAAAAGTGATTTCTAAGCAAGTAAAAAAAGTCTTGTTTCTTGAAAATAAGTCTTATTTTAAGTAAAAATAGTAATAAAATCTTGTCAAGCAATTTATATCAAGCAAAATATTTTCTTATTTTGAGAAAATTGTTCTAACTTTTTCTTACTAAGATTTTCCAGCTAATTTCAAGATGAATTTAACCAGTAATAAGCTATAGTGAAAATTGACAAATGATCTCAAGAAAGCAATAAGATTTTTTTCCTTATTTTTTTCTTATTTTAAGTCTAGATAGAAATAAAATCTTGTCAAGCATTTTTTACTTCTTATTCTTATTTTACTTTTACTTCTTATTCTTATTTTGAGAAAATGGATCTAACTTTTTCTTAATAAGATTTTCCAGCTAATATCAAGATGGATTTGAAAATGTACAAATGATCTCAAGAAAGTAACAAGATTTTTTTCCTTATTTTAAGACTAAAACTCTTAATACATTTTCTCAATTCAAGAATCTTAAAGAAAATGACAGAAATGCAAGGTTTTAATCCCTCTTCACAGTCTTAAAACTATTATAACTAGTTTAACACCACAATCAAGATCCAAAATGATATATCAGCTACAGTTTGCCCATCAGATGGCCTATATGACACAATGACACCAGCTCAGTTACTGTACTTGTGTTGAATTTGGGATCTCTGCTGTCATAGCCTACCATGTCCTAAATTATGCACATACATTTAGTCACATACATTTAGCCTACTCTCTTAATCCTGGTCTATGCCTGTTGATAGGTTGCTGTCATATGGAGATGGCCTGTAAGATGTTGTTAGGGTACTTGAGGTAGTTGGTTGGTCTTTGCTGTAGTAATGGTGGTTGCTATGCTGGTTGTTATTGAAATCTATTGATTAGTAGGTTGTCATGGTGTACACTGGTGGTTGATAGGCTGTTCCTGGTATACAGTAGTTATGGTGCTTGCATACTACTAGACTAAACTACTAAATACACAAATACATATAGGGTGAATAATGCTAAAGATAAGAATACTTATGGTGCCTTAATTGAGACATAATCACTCATTTGTGTAATCCTGTATTTTGGGAAAAGATTTTTGAAAAAATTGCGGGCACTTTCATAGATGCAACTCCAGATTTGACCCATTGGTGGCGCTATACCATGTTGATCTGAAACTTATTGATAGGCTACTTCGTTTCACTTTGGAAACAATTTGTGGTAGAATTACATCAAAATAGTTACTAGACAAAACTGGTATTTGATCACTGAGATTTAACAAGTTAAGCAGCATGGTGAGGGATTCAGAGCTGGATGGGAGACCATGTGGCCTGGCTTGAATTTAGCATAAATGTCTTATATTCAAGCAAATTTTTCTTGTTTTCAGCATTTTTTGTTGACTAGTTTTAAGACAATATGGCTAGTTTATAGACTTTAGATCTCAAAAATAAGAAAATTAATCTTAGTATTTTTTCTTGTTTCAAGAAATGTTGCTTGAAATAAGTCTAGACTATTTTGCTAATTTCAAGAATTCTATTTTTGCAAATTTTAAGAATTCTTACCTAGAAAATTTTGCTTACCCCATTGGCAGATTTTTTTTCTCAATACAAGACAATATGACAGGAATTTAAGAATTTTCATCTTATTTCTAGAGGGGCATTTTTTGCAGTGCTTCCATCCACTCCAGTAGGCTAGTCATCACTGGCAGGAAGGAGACTCAATCTTCTCTAGTAAGGTCCCAGATTCTGGGTAAATGAGGAATATAAAAAAAAACATCTTTATCCACACCTTTATCCAGTTTATTACACTTCCTAAAGCAAAGAAATATGACTGCCCTGTTAGCTACGCTACTGACAGTAAGCAATTTAACACTAGCTAGTAGCTACAGTAACATGTAAGCTAATGCTCGCTAACTAGCGGTGGTTAGGAGTACTTACTAGCTTGCTACCAGAGAACCATTTCCCATGGACTAATGTTTCTTTACACAAAATGACACAGGCTAGAGCTGTTTGGCCAGGGATATGATTGAAAATGCGGTCTGCAGCTATAACTAACTTTGTTTTTATATTCAACCTTCATTTGAAAGCCAAATGCTGAGCTAAATGTTGGTGTCTCTAAGGTAGCCTACTCTAGTGTTAACCCTCTATGGTACGGCGTTGCCTCCAGGCAACATGGCCTTATTTGGCTTATTAAATCAAAAGTAAACATGCAACTGATTGGATATTTCTTCAGCAGGGGTGGGAACCCCTATACTATCCAATGAAATTGCAAAAATAATGTCATGTGACTCAAAAGAAGTAATTTTACTTCCTTGTTCAGGGACTGTGCTGGTAGCCTGTGGTACTGCATTTCCGCCCACAGAAATTGCCTTTTTTCAGTTATAATTTCAAAGTAAATCATAAAGAAAAAATATCAGTAACCTTGAGAAATAAGTCAAGAGGTATTACCAACAACTTTAGATAAGATATCAATCAAGATTTCTTAGAAAATTACAAAAAACTGCATGTTGCCCTGAGGCAACACTGTACCGTAGCGGACTAGCATGAGGCCATAGCAAATATACTAAGTAGGGAAGACAATACATTATATTTGTAGGGCAAGGAGAGAAAAAAACAATTGTTCTGACTATATTTGTAAGTAAATATACAAACAGTACCAATATCTATTAAAATATAGATAAGTCTATGTAATATTAGCCGCAAAAGCCTGGCTTTTCAGTGTTGCGATCACAGCTGCAGGATTTGTGCAGGGGTGTGAGGCCAGGTTTGACACTGCTTTTCTCATTTGCTACAAGCTGCCTGTAATAAAATGGCTTATAGTAAAGCCAAAGAATGTTTGGTCAAATTGTGAGCCTTTTGTGGAACCATCAAGCTGTTTGAGTCCTGTATAGGGGTCTTCAGGGAACCTACAGGTTTGGTACCCATAGCCCCAAGTTGGGTACCTGACCGCTTTCTATCTATCTACTATACAGTATAAATAATTATTCAGCTAAATAACTGTTTCTCTGATGAGAAGCAATGCTTATTAATCTTTCAAAAAGTTAGAAAACATATCTGGAAGCAACAGTGGAGGCTATTTTGTACGTGCGCACAAGTGTGCACACGTGCATGTTTATGTGCAATCTCATAGATGTATGGTTATGCTTGAGTATGTTTATGCATATATTGGAATATTTGGATGGGTTTATGATACTTTCTAATTATGGAAAAAAAAGGAATTTTGTTGATTATATTTGATGTGTAGTGTAAAATAATCATTTTAAGTTCATATGTCAAAATGTTGAATTTCAGGTCGGAACGGTACAATGTTGCCTGAGGGCAACGACTGAATTTAAAATTTCATTTATTTCAATATTTTAGACATATATTTAATTTAAAACCAGATAAATCATTTCACTATAGTGTTTAGCTTTAACTAATGGTATTTCAGATTAAAAAGTTTGCTTTATTTCTTAAAAATATGAAGTATTTCACTT
>JAODXP020007338.1:7500-12500 GCA_027497455.2 Sardinella longiceps | reverse complement strand
TTGCTATTGCTTTGGTAGTTTGCAATTTATGGGATGTTTTTTTTTTTTCGTTCTCCAGTCTGCGCAACGGCGCAGGAGTTCAGTAAAGGCTTTGCGGACTTTTGAATGTAATGGGAAGCAAGCACTGACCTTACAATGTGAGAAGTTGACAATGTCTCTCTCTATCTCTCCCGGATCTCTGGCTGAATGTTATGCACAACGGTGAACTGGCACTTATTAATTTCGGTGAATATGCTACTTGCACGAAATTCTCAATAAAGTTTACATCATGCGCAGCATGATCGGATGATGGGAATAGCCTGGTTAAAGCAATATCTAGGAGAGAGGTTGACCTAGGGAGAGCAGCGCATTATCTTACTATCTGGAGCTACAGTAGGCCTATGTTTGGCTTTATTGAAGTAGGCTAAAACCGAAACGAGCAAGCGCCCACATTTTCAGTGGCATTGTAACGGAGTGTGTCCGGCGGGTGGTAGACTCAAGGCATGGAAACGGAATAATGCAGACGTCTTTCATTTATTTTATATTAGGCCACCGGCGGGGTGCATAACATAACAAATTAACAAACAAACTAAACAAACAAAACACTGATCAAACTGAAAATAATCAGGGGCAAGGCCCACAAACTAGGCAATATAACATACAATCATTATATCCTCTCGCCTCAGAGGCGAACCCCGACTGTTACGCACTGTAACTACTATCGGTCACAACCAAATCATGGTTTACAATCAATTAAGACATTGACTTATGTTTACAACCTATACATTGCAACTGCGCAAGCATACAGTACCCCTTTATCATCAGAGAACATAATAACAGCATGTCAATAAGGCAATAACACAAAAAGAAAAGATGATCAAAAACACCCCTGTAACAAGCGCTTCCCAGCAGGAGCGCGCTCGCAACTCCATAAAAAGGTTCCACCTCCCATAGCTCGGTTTGATCCCCGCTTATGATAACTTTATTTGTCAGTAAAATATTATATACTATTGTATTGTCAGAGCCCCCACAGATGTTTGAGTTTGCTGCTTTCATGGGAGCCAGACCTCTCTCTATGGGAGCTCAGCTCCCACTGGCTCCCACCTAACTCGAACCCTGCATACGAGCTATCTGCTCACCCACGGCATTGCCCCAGAATTTAAACGCCAGCTGTCTGAGAAACTTAAGAATTGTATGTTTTCCCTTAATGTTGACGAGGCAACAGACAAAAACATGGACAAGATCATGAATGTCCTTGTCCGTTTTTTTGACGAGGATGCTGGGAGCGTGAAGACTCAGCATCTTGCCAGTAGGATAATTAACATCGCAAATGCAGAAGCGTTAACAGCAGAGTTAAATGACGTCCTGCGCACATACGGCCTCGACTGGAGACAAGTGACAAGTATGTTACTTGACAATTGTGCTGTGATGAGGGGGAAAAGGTTAGTTTATTATTTCTGTTCTTGTTATTAAATCATCAGTAACAATAATGATTCATAGTAGGCCTAATAATAACTTAACAAAAATATCGCATAATCACGTAGGAATATTATTATTATTATTATTATTATTATTATTAGTATTATTATTATAGTCTTTTTGTTCTAATTATTTTTATTAGGCCTATTGAATTTGTATAGCCTATAATAGCACAATTCACACAAGACTGCTGCTCAACGTGCTTCACAGTTAGATCAAAAACAACAATAGGCCATAACATTATATATATATATATATATATATATATATATATATATATATATATATATATATATATATATATATAATACAATGACTCATTTGATTGGAGGCTGTAGCCTATAGTTGGTAAAGCATTCACCATGTTTTCAGGAATACATTCTAGTGTTGAATTGTTGAATTGGGGTTAAATTCCCACCTCAATTATAACTATACTGCAACAGCACAAGCCTAGAATGTATTTCTACATAGAACCCAACGTGTCCAGTTTGTTCCAGTCGATCTAAAGTGCTATACGAAGATGGAAATGATCTGTGTTTTTGTGAATAACACTATAGCCATTAAGCAAAAATGAAAACATATCTATAATGGTCATACAAAAACTATTAAATGTTTGAATAATTTGTCAAAATTAAACCTATGTTACGTCATCGCCAGACCCCAACCGACCCCGACCCCGCCCCTTGCCCCCGAAAAAAGTTCAGGCTCAGGATTTTTTTTCACTATCACCCCTGCATTTGCCGTCACTCTATCGGGCTCGGGCCGGGCCGGGCTCGTGATCAATGTTCCATAAATAGGCCTATGCTTCCTATATGTTTTTTTTTTTATTTTATTTATTTAGCCTATGACGCTATATGGTGTGACACGCAGTAAAGTTGTATGTATTATGGTTAAGTAATCAGCAAAAAGTGTTATCTAAGCCTAAGGTGATAATAGAAAAAAATGTTTGGACAGCTCTGCGCAGCGCTGAGCAGCACCTGTCAGCTGCGCTCTGTCGGCTACATCAGACCTGTAACATACTATAAAGCTTCTAATGTGATGGGGGGAAAATTAAATAAAATTAACCCAGTCCAGTGGAAAGCATAAGGAAACATCAACTTTGTTTGGTGACAGTAAAATCATGCTTCTTTCGCGTGGGAACCGAAAGTGAAAGGAAATTACGGATCTGGAAATTACGGTGTTTCTGAATACAATAAAGGTAAACGTTACAGCGCACAACGCATTATAACCTCCGTCTATTGCCAGAAAACTTCTGGTTATTTTTTTTCGTGGATTTGCCAGCATGACAGCCTAATTAGTTAATGAGTAGCCTAATCTCAGTGAATGAGAGGTGCGCGCAGAGCTGCGTGTCAGCACAACGTGAAAGACGTGGACCTCAACACTGTCATGAAGTCTTGTCTGTCAACAGGCAATATGCTTCAGGAATATGCTGAACAAATGTCTGTAAATCAATCCGGAATTGTTGTTGAACATGCAGTTACAAAAGTAGGCCATTATTAGGGCTATTTAACATGTCGGGTATAAATCGGTCTCGGGCTCATTATCACACGTTATCTCTCGGGCCGGGCCGGGCTTGGGCAGAAAATGATCGGTCTTCGGTAGGGTCGGGCTCAATTTTTGGGCCCGATCTAAGCTCTAGTGTGTGTGTGTGTGTGTGTGTATATATATGTGTGTGTGTGTGTGTGTGTGTGTGTGTGTGTGTATATATATGTGTGTGTGTGTGTGTGTGTGTGTGTGTGTGTGTGTGTGTGTTTACAGAAGGCTGCACTGCACCAGAAACTTCATCCATGTGAATTTGTTCCTGTCCTTCATCCTGAGAGCAGCAGCAGTGTTAGTGAAGGACCACACACTCTTCACACACACACACTGCACTGAGCAACGCCAGGTACACACACACACACACACACACTCTTCACACACACACACTGCACTGAGCAACGCCAGGTACACACACACACACACACACACACACACACTCTTCACACACACACACTGCACTGAGCAACGCCAGGTACACACACACACACACACACACTCTTCACACACACACACTGCACTGAGCAATGCCAGGTACACACACACACACACACACACACACTCTTCACACACACACACTGCACTGAGCAACGCCAGGTACACACACACACACTCTTCACACACACACACTGCACTGAGCAACGCCAGGTACACACACACACACACACACACACACTCTTCACACACACACACTGCACTGAGCAACGCCAGGTACACACACACACACACACACACACACACACACACACTCTTCACACACACACTGCACCCAGCAACGCCAGGTACACACACACACACTCTTCACACACACACACTGCACTGAGCAACGCCAGGTACACACACACACACACTCTTCACACACACACACTGCACTGAGCAACGCCAGGTACACACACACACACACACACACACACTCTTCACACACACACACTGCACTGAGCAACGCCAGGTACACACACACACACACACACACATCTTCACACACACACACACTCTTCACACACACACACTGCACTGAGCAACGCCAGGTACACACACACACACTCTTCACACACACACACTGCACTGAGCAACGCCAGGTACACACACACACACTCTTCACACACACACACTGCACTGAGCAACGCCAGGTACACACACGCACACACACACACACACACACTCTTCACACACACACACTGCACTGAGCAACGGCAGGTACGTTCACACACACACACACACACACACACACACACACACACACACACACACACACTCTTCATCCCATTGATGCACTGTAGTCCGTCTCCCCATTAAAACCCATTAAAAGCCATTGAACACACATTAAATCGCAACCCCGCGTTTATTGGCTGATTCAGCAAAAATACGCAAAAGGTATCACTTCCAGGTAGGGCTGTAACGATATTGTATCGAATCGAGAAATCGTGATATGCACGATACTGTATCGTGATACAAGAGGGCAGTATCGCGATATGCCCTTTCAAAGTTCTGTAACCCTTGAGTCCAGAAAACAACCACATGATATGATGCAATGGTGCTTCCAAGCTTCAAAACAATATCATTATTATTTTTAAACCTAAAAAAATATTAGTAGCCTCTTGTAACTTATTCTAGCCATAAACGATTATCAAAAAGATATATTTTCAAAAATCGTGGGGTGTAAACCGTAGGTCAAAAATCGCGATACGAACCGAATCGCGAGTTGGGTGTATCGTTACAGCCCTACTTCCAGGGAGGCTCAGCTTCACTGGGGGTCAATGGGAGAGGGCGGGGTCGGATGCCAAGTTTCCATGTCATGATTTGACAAGATCCTTCGACCTCTTTGATTGGCATTCTGTCTCTCTCACACTGTTCCTGTTTGGAAGGATACCGGCTAATAGACAAGCTTAGCAAAGTTGAGTCTGTACCAACAACAAATTTACTCTCTCTGTCTGTGTTATCATTATTAATAATACTTTGCCCATGCCCATGATTTTATTCTCTATTATTTAGTTAATTGATTGATG
>JAODXP020007329.1:70000-72098 GCA_027497455.2 Sardinella longiceps | reverse complement strand
TACTGTACACTGTCATGCGCACATTTCAAAAGCATTTCAAGGCTTAGCAGTGTTGTGAGTGGGTTAGGTGATATAGACTGTAAATTGTGATCATTTGTACATCTATGTTTGTCTTTCTGTATGTGTTTGTGTGTGTGTGTGTGTGTGCGTGTGTGTGTGTGTGTGTGTGTGTGTGTGTGTGTGTGTGTGTGTGTGTGTGTGTGCAGTGATGGGCAGTAGCTAGCTACAAGTAGTGAAGCTACTAGTTAAACTACATTTCTGAGTAGCTTGGCTGTAGTGTAGCTATTTTCTGAATCTGATAGCTTTTCAGTAGTTTGGCTACTTTTTTGGCCATGTAGTGTGGTAGCTTTCCCATTAGCTACATTTTCAGGGCATCAGTTTACAACAGCAAATCTTTCATCTAGGCCATGCACCGAGGATCAGTTCTTACAGTACTGTGATGCATTTATTACCTGACAGGTGCCATAATTCAAAAAAGTGTCCATAGTGAAAATCAACTGTGTCTATCATGTGTCAATTTGATGAAGTTTAATTTAAAAAATATCTTAGCCATATAAAAGTAGGCTACATTTTGATATAATTAGTTAGTTACTATTGTATGCCTGATAGTTTGATCACTAATACTTGTACAATTGGTTGGATCACAGAATTTATTCATAGGCCTGAGAAAACACAAAAGAGCTTAAAGTGGTCAGGAGGCTGTGCAAACAATTACTCAGGTGCTCATCTGTACGTGGTGAAGTGTAAGTCCAAAAAAGAGGGCAAAGAGCAGAGGCACTCTGAGATTTGAGAAAAATAATGGCCTTCATCAAATCTCAGGGTGCCTCTGCTCTTTCCTCCTTTTTTGGACTTATTTATTGGCCTTTTTGTGTATTAAAAAGTAGCTTCACAATAGTTAAGCTACTTCTGACATTTTTTCATAGCTTAGCTTGCTACATTTTGTCTTCCAGTAGCTTTGGTGTAGTGAAGCTTCATATGATGTGGAGTAACTGGTAGCTTAGCTTGTTACATTTACTGAGTAGCTTGCCCAACACTGTGTGTGTGTGTGTGTGTGTGTGTGTGTGTGTGTGTGTGTTGTGAATTGATACAGAGCCACATTTTACTGTAATGACTGGTTGAGCTGATGTCGATCCGTCCGTTTCGCTCTCACACTGAGCATGATGGGAGCTTGCCCTCTGCAGGTGAAATGAAAAGTGTGTATGGATGTGTGTGTGTGTGTGTGTGTGTGTGTGTGTGTGTGTGTGTGTGTGTGTGTGTGTGTGTGTGTGTATGGAGTGACACACCATTACCCACATGCTCCTGCGCCTCTCTCACATCATGTCAAATCACTTTTGCATCTTGCTCCTGCAGATACAGCATGGCAGACTTGGCACATCACTTCAGCTCTATCTGTGTGTGTTTGTGTGTGTGTGTGTGTGTGTGTGTGTGTGTGTGTGTGTGTGTGTGTGTGTAGAGAGAGAGAGAGAGAGAGAGAGAGAGAGAGAGAGAGAGAGAGAGAGATAGAGAGAGAGAGACAGAGAGAGAGAGCGAGAGAGAGTGTGTGTGTGTGTGTGTACAGATTGTGTATATTTGTGACAAAGTCAGTACTGTTTGTATTCTAAAAAAGAATAAACTAAAGTGTGTTTGTGTGGTTGTGCCTAGAAAACCATAATTCATGAGCTTCCTCTCTTCTCTCCCTTTCTCTGTGTGTGTGTGTGTGTGTGTGTGTGTGTGTGTGTGTGTGTGTGTGTGTGTGTGTGTGTGTTTAGTTAGCTCATCTGGTTAGCATCTCATCATCTAAAGACACCCAGATCTTTCATTACATTCCCCTGTGTGTGTGTGTGTGTGTGTGTGTGTGTGTGTGTGTGTGGTGGTGTGTGTGGTGTGGTGTGGTGTGTTGTATTTCAGAGCCCCAGTGTGAGAGTGCATGACTCTACAAGTCCAAACAGCTTCATTTATTTATTAATCGCCTAAACGCTCAGATGGAATTAAAAGATGATGACAAGTCAGGGTTTGATTAATTCTTCAGTAGAGAGCAGTGCTCCGAGATCAAATCACACAGATAGAATTAGACCCTCTGATCTCTGCTTGTTCCCCACCCACACACACACACACACAC
>JAODXP020007329.1:55000-62500 GCA_027497455.2 Sardinella longiceps | reverse complement strand
CATTTATCTCATTACACACACACACACACACACACACACACACACACACACACACACACACATACACTCACACACACTTGAAGAAGACAACCTGATAGATGTGCTGACACACACACACACACACACACACACACACACACACACACACACACACACACACACACACACACACAACACGCACACACATGCACTTCTGCTGTCAGAATCTTGATAAAGACTGGTAACTCACTAAAAAAGAGAGTGCTTCTTTGGGGAATTGCTAATTAGTTACATAATACCTACTGAGAGATTAATCATTATTTTCGGTTTAACTATTATTACATAAATTACATGCACACAGTAGATTAATAAATACATGTAATGCATTTGATGAGTAAGCAGAAGGTGTCTATACTGTACCTTTGCAAAATAATTTTCTCCTGTGATTTAAGAGATCTGGCTGTTGTTAAATCACACTATACAGCGTATCTATAAGGCCATTTGTTCCGTTCCTGTGTCTCGACGTATCCACCAATACTAAAAGCCAATTTCTATGTTACAAGGGCCCAATGCATTTCAGTGACGTGGTTAAACTCTTTTTCATTTTCCAGAGCCATCTACCAGCACTGTAAAAGCACTGTAATAATCTTTCTGGGAAGAGCAGAACAGAGACTACTTTAATAGTCAGCCCTGCAAGAGATTTCTCTCTTTTTTCCTCCCTCTAGATCACATTTTGACATTAGGCCTCTTAATGTTTCTCAGATTCTAAAAAGCTGATTTACTTATTGCTTTATTCACACTTCTGTTAAATTTCTCTCTCTCTCTCTCTCTCTCTCTCTCTCTCTCTCTCTCTCTCTCTCTCTCTCAAGATAATCCAGGGATTTCCACAGGGTCATTCACTTAATGTCCTTTGATGTCAAGATGATCCAAACCCAGGCGTCTGTCATCATTTTCCTCTCGCAATAAAGATTATTTCCGTTTCTTTAGGGGTCTATTCTGCTCTGCTGAAGGCAACTGTGAGATGGCCAGCCCTTTATTTGGTCAGTCAGCACATCACCAAGGTCACTAAAGGTGACCAAGAGAGTTTTAGGCCAGACACTGAAATTCATTGCTAATGTCTTTACTTATTTGTTCAAGCAAAAACAAACCAAAACAAGTTTAAGGTACATTGTCTTGCGATAAAGTAGCTCTGTCATGTTTAATCTGAGTCAATTGTTACAGTATCATGTCTTGAGTTGTGAAGTATTTGTGGAGAATATACTGTACATTATAATCTGTAGATTATAATTGAAATGCTGAATTAATGCCAATAACACTACTGAAGTTTTACTGGCATTTTTGAGGCCTAACTTTCCTGAGAGTTCTGGAAAACACATTTGAGTCAGTGATTCTACAATGAAATGGTAAACTGGATATGATGTGCCAAAAGTTTAGCATGAGTAATACTTTTTGAGGCTGGCCTTCTAAAGCATCTGGTTTCAGACAACAATGCTTCGTTGAGCTTTTTCAGCACGTCCAGCAGCGCTAACAGATAAAAAAACTAAATCCAAGAACATTTGCCAAACCATCAAAGCCTTATGGGCACTAAATGGGTGAGTTGGTATCGAGCTGTTCTTTGTTTCAGACTTTGTTCTTCTGTCAAACTCAATGCTGACGCTCATTTTCCTGTTCCTGGTTGCAGGCAGAACCAAATGTTGAGTTGTTTGCTACCCGGTTGGTAGATAAGTATCGTCCACAAGATAAAATTAGTCTTCACAGTCACTGCATCACAGACATAGATAGGCTTTGTCTGATTTGATCATCATCTTTTGCCTTATGTATTGAAAGTGTGGGTATCCAAGGTGCCAAGGGAGGGCTTATAAAGTTTTATTATGTTGTTTAAATATTGTTTATAAAGATGTTATATGTATAAACATGTACATGCGTATACATATCAAACATGTTATGTATGTTATAACACATGTGTCCACTAATGATGTCAACTGCCTTGCTTTGCATAGTTAAACTAGCTTTTAAACTTACTTTAATTTAACAGATAAGGTGAAGAGTTATTGTGGTGGTTGTATAACACTTTATGAGTCATTTAGTGGCTGTTTTGACTCAGACTAGCAAGTAGAAAGGGAGCGAGTTAAATGCAAGCAAACGGCAAACAAGTGTCAAGTGCAATCACAAACCGACAAACAATAGAGAAGGAATGGCAGATTCTGCATAGGGAACTTTGTAGTGAAAAAGCTGAGCAAAGACCGTCCTGGCACAAACTGAGAAAATGCCAATGTGCATAGGGAGTTCAGTGGATATATGTGGGTATAAACAAACAATAACAGTGAAGCAATTACTGATTTTGCATAGAGAGTAGACCTGTTCAAAAAAAACTTTTTTTGTTATTTTAAAGCCAATTGCTGTGATTCCCATTCTCCAAGCTATGGAATGACCAGATATAAAATTATTTTGATTTTGGACCATGGGAAGGCCTGCCTCATGAGCCATGAAGTTTTAATGCTGATTTTTGTTAAAAACGCCTGAGATTTTGGCCCATTTTGCCTCATAACTTCCATATAATTAGTCATAGAACATTATGAAAGGTGCCATATGAAAGCTGGGGGCATGTACTTTCAGGTGATACCCAATATGTTAGTGATCTAGACAGTCATTGTTGTTTTTAAAGCTAAAAAGTGCTAAAATTTAGGCGATTTTGGAGGTTTCAGATCAGACATCACATCGTTTTATCTGTTACATGTACTAAATCAACAAATATAATGCCAAATTGAACTTTGCAATGATATATATTTACAGTAATAGCATTGGAACATTAAAAATAACATTTTCTGCACATAGGAACACAAAACCAGGTGTATTAGGTTGAACAGGAAAGCTGTCAAAGCTGTCAAATTTCCTCGTAATGTACTCCACAACCTAAAGCAGACAACTTCTCTGTTCTAGATTTGCTGTTATCTCAGTGGCAAAATCAGACATCATTTTCACCCCTCGTTCAGAAACATCATTAGGCCTAGTCTCCTTGATAGACTTCACAAACTTTTCAGCTGAATGGTACCCATTACTGGGTTCCCACACATCCTGGAAAACCTAGAAAACCTGAAATCTTAGGGGTGGCTTTTCCAGTTATGGAAAACATCTGTATTGTCCTGGAAAAAATCTGTATTGTCCAGGAAAATTGTAATTGCATTTAATCCTTCATTCAGATTCGTATAGCCCTCGTACAGTATACTGAGGAGATACATTTATCTTGATTGTGTTTTCAAAATGTATGATGTCAAAGCATGGTAAAAATAGCCTTCTTGAACCCTCTTATTTTAAATATCAATGATTTAGAAAAAATATTAGTACTGTATTGGAGAATGATGTCCTTTCTGCAGAAAATATAGATTCCACACCAGCATAATTTGACTCCTCTAGCAATGCCCAAACCAGTTATAACCATCAAGGCTGACCAAAATAGCAAAGTTACAGCAACCTGGCAGTACCTTCCTATGCTCTTCCACTTGATTATCATCTCTCTAGAGTACTCGTTAATTGTTTCTCACTAGTGAATGGGCAGAGTCTCTGTACAAAAGAAAGTGTTGAACAAAGAGCTGTTCAATTGTGTTTTCCATGATTTTGATAGTTTAGTTTGACCAGATGTTCATCCTTGCTAGTTGCAGTCCTTTTGAAGTCCTTTTATTGCAAGTCCCTTCGCTCAGAGGCCATCTTGGAGATTTTGACGTAAGCCATATCTTCATTAAAGCAAAGTTTTTGGTGTAATTCAAGCATAGCCCTGTTGCAGGAGCCTGCTGACTGCACTATAAAGCAAGTACAATGAAAGAATTGTATGAAAGAATGAAGAAATAGATCGACTGTGAACACAAACGCGAAAAAGCAGTTTACATTGATCCAATGACAAAACATTTTGCGTTCGGCCAATGTTGTTACAAATTCTTTCATTCCACTCGCTATCTAGTGCAATAAGTACTGTATACTCAGACATGCTTGAGTTATGCCTACACCAAGTCTTCACTTTAAGACATTATGAATTTGCTCACTGTGCCTGCACAAATGCACCGCATGTTGGTGTATCGTAGCTTTGATAGTTGGTGATCCCTGTCCTTGAATTTGCGGAAAAAAGCCTAGAAATGTCCTTACATTTGATGTTGAAGAAAGAGTGGGAACCCAGATTATACTCTTTCCGGGTTTCCCCTGGTTGAGTTATCCAATCAGTCTCAACTCCAAGTGCATCAAATAAGAAGTGTGATTCTGGCCCTACCAAATCAGTAAGTGTTGTCGATCGATTGATGATGGGGAAACAGACTGTCTGATTTTGCCACTGAGATGACAACAAATCTAGAACAGAGAAGTTGTCTGCTTTAGGTTGTGGAGTACATAATGAGGAAATTTGACAGCTTCAAGAAAGCCATACTGAACTAATGATAATGTTATTGCAATAATTGACTCTCCAGTTCCTATGTATAATATGTAATTACTTTCATGTTCAACCTAATACACCTGGTTTTCTGTCCCTAATGTGCAGAAAATGTTATTTTCAATGTTCCAATGCTATTACTGTAAATATATTTCATTGCAAAGTTCACTTTGTCATTATATTTGTTGATTTAGTACATGTAACAGGTAAAATTATGTGATGTCTGATCTGAAACCTCCAAAATCGCCTAAAATTTAGCACTTTTTAGCTTTAAAAACAACAATGACTGTCTAGATCACTAACATATTGGGTATCATCTGAAAGTACATGTCCCCAGCTTTCATATGGCACCTCATAATGTTCTATGACTAATTATATGGAAGTTATGAGGCAAAATGGGCCAAAATCTCAGGCGTTTTTAACAAAAATCAGCATTAAAACTTCATGGCTCATGAGGCAGGCCTTCCCATGGTCCAAAATCAAAATAATTTTATATCTGGTCATTCCACAGCTTGGAGAATGGGAATCACAGCAATTGGCTTTAAAATAACAAAAAAGTTTTTTTTGAACAGGTCTAATAGAGAGCCTTTAATCATTATGTACCAGTGATAATAATAATAGCAACACTTTACTTGACACATTCATAGCAGCTATCATAAAATGCTCACAAAGCCTTCATGACTGTTTCATAAGACATGACTCCACCTTCATATACAACCCTACATACATGTGGAAGATAGAATGGCGATAACTTATCAAAATAAAAGTCCAGTGGTCTAAAAAGCAGTACTGTCATTTATGCTTTTTCACCTTTTCACAAGTAAAGTGTTACCATATAATAATGATAATGAATTTGAGAGTGAATCTACAGATTTTTCTAGTGCATTGCTTTGTCCTGTCTGGTGTCTAGTCTGTCTTAGAGGAGTGTGCCTAACTAACTGCCAATTCTCTCCCTGCAGTCTGTAATTGGATGCACCGCGGTGTATAAGGGGCACTGTTCCCTTTTTCAAGCCTGCTACACTCCCTCCCCGGCAACGCTCTTTCCTGTCACCCCTTTGCCCTCAGTGTCTGTTAGCAGTGAGAGGCTAGGGGTGCCGTGGCTCAGTGGCTGGAGCGTCGGACCATTGCTCCGGGGACCCAGGTTCGATTCCGGCCTGGGGTCGTTTCCCGATCCCATCCCATCTCTCTCTCCCACTTGTTTCCTGTCCATCTCTACAATGTCATATCTGATTGGAGGCAAAAAGCCCAAAATATATTATATATATAATATATCTATTTAAATAATAAAAAAAAAAAACGAAGTGAGAGGCTTGCATGGCATTGGCTTTGAGTGTTGTCATTGGTTTGGGCCTGTTTTGTGTTTTAATTTGTTACTTTTGATATAGTTTGTCATTGTGTTATACAATCCATAGTCTATTTCTTCTGTTTTCATTATGCTTTTTTAAAAATACTTTTTGTTTGCTGTTGATCTGGGAAGGTTTTGCCACCATCTCTCTCCCTTTAAGTGTATGTGCCTTTAAACTAGCTCTTACAGAAACAAAATATGTGAAATAATTTTCTTTCCATCTTTTCCTTTTAAGAGTTTTCATATGCTTTTTAATAAAACTTTTTGTTTGCTGTTGTTTTGGGAAGGTTGTTGCCATTGTCTCTCTCCCTTTGTTTAAGTGTTTGTGCCTTAAACTGGCACAGTAACAAAATATGTGAACATTTTTTTTTTTTAATCCGTCCTTACTCTCCCTTTAAAAGTTTGGACCTGTCAGTGACTGTCTCCAGCATTGTCATCCATTTAATATATTCAGTAAAATATTCAAATTCTAAAAGTATTCAGTAAATCTTTGACCGTGTCTAACAATTAAATTGGGGTCCTTGAAAGTGCCTGTTCACAAAAAAAGAAAAGAAATTAAAATGATTTATGATTCACTTTCTCAAAGATCTTTTTTCTGGATGTATGGGTGCAAAGAGACACAGACAAACTTGACTGGCATAATCAGTCAAGTCCTTGGGTGCTTTTCAACAGACTAAAGACATAGTCAAGGGCATGACAAAGGTGATGACTCAACCACTGCTCATTCAAGTCTAAAAGTACAAGAAGACTTACTATCGTAACGGTTAATTTTAATGCTTTGAATATTTCAAATCTTAATGCTCATTGGGGCCTTTTTTCAAAACAGTTTTTTTATTTCACTATGATATCTCTTGGACAATGACTTATGACATAAATGATCCATTTCAGGATTCATGTGAAGTCAGCTGTGAAGATGAAATGTTCACTGTCAAAGGCATATACAAGACAAGACAGCGATTTCAGAGAGCTATTCTATGTTATATTATATTTTCACAAAGGAGAGGGGGGAAATCCCCCTTTATGCAGACCCAAGTTGAACCCTCATAGACGTTTTTCACACCTGAACATTCCGACATTCCAAGGTGGTAAATTGAACATTCTATCATTGAAATGCATTGGATATGCCTCTTTCTGACTTGAAAAAATGGGTAATAACATTTAAAACATGTCTAAATTCACTTTCTTTCAAATAATACACATTTGAAGCCCACAAATTTGGAAGTCCAGAATATAAGATAAAAGTGGTTTTACATTTTTGTGCATGAAGCTTCTATCTATTTTGGACCTCCCAATTTGTGTGCTTCAAATATGTATTAAAGAAAGTGAATTTAGACATGTTTGAAATGTTATTACCCATTTTTTTTCAAGTCAGAAAGAAGCATAAATCTAATGCATTTCAATGAATGTGAATGTGCAGTTTACCACCTTGGAATGTCAGAATGTTCAGGTGTGAAAAAGGTCTATACGCTGATAGGAAAGATGGGTGAAGTTCATCCTGTGATGTAATGCACCTATGCAGACAGGAATTGTTCACACTTGATCCATTGCAATGTATTCTGTTGCTCTATTTTTTCCAGTATTCCGTGATCTTTGGCAAATTTCTATATCTTGAGCTTGTACACTGTGTCTAGCACACACACACACACACACACACACACACACACAGCTCAAACTTACACTGCTGCACTGCGCTGCCACCATTTAAAAAAAAACGTTTGAAAATAAGAAAGGACGCTCTGACCACAAAGGTGGCGGGACTGAA
>JAODXP020007329.1:47500-50000 GCA_027497455.2 Sardinella longiceps | reverse complement strand
CACACACACACACACACACACACACACACACAGAATTTCATCCGTTAAGTGTTTACGTTATGCTTCCTCAAACACATCCTTATGTACCGGACATTGGTTTCCTCAAACCCATGTTTACAACATAGACTCTGTGCCCCTGATAAAACAGCAAATAGAAATTCCAAAGAAGAAATGTTGTTGGACTGCTATTCAAGCTTGAGAGAGAGAGAGAGAGAGAGAGAGAGAGAGAGAGAGAGAGAGACCACACCATATCATATGTGACTCTCCACAGCGAAATCAGTTGCATTGGCATTTTTTTTTCAAAATTAAGTCATTGCATTCACATGAAAGGCAAAAAATAACCTGAAAATAACCTTTCAAATGATACCACTATCGATACTATTGGCCAACAAATGATAAAGATAGGAGCGTTCAAAGTGTTACAATGTTGCAAGTCAGATAAATTGAAAAGCGGAGAAAAACAACGCTGAAGTGTATAGGTTGTTGCAAGGGAGTTATAAGGCTAGCTATTTTGAACATTATGCTATCAGTGAACTCAGCTGAATGAATTCTGCTACTAGTCCAACCAAACCAGTTAAATGATATCAAGCCTACTTATCTAACATGCAACCAAGACAGGAATACCCCTATTTGTGGACTTTACATGAAATATGGATGTAACATGGATATAACTTGAAGTTCACCGTAAAGGTAAGAGCCAGTGGATGGTTTGGTATTTTGCTATGAAGTAGGCTAGGCAAGGCTACGCAACGATGCAATGTGTGGATGCAGCTGTTAGTACGGGATTTATGGTTGTCATGTCCCTCATCTGAGTGATATCCTTGAAGCAGAAAAATCAGCAGACAGTTAATACTTGGCTTTTGCCGTTTATAGCACTACCTAACGCTTAACAGCTTATTAAACTTCCAGTTATGCCAACTAGCTGCGCCAACTTTAGAACCCGTCTGACTAGCCAGCTTCCAACTCAGTCAGATTCTCCACCCGACGTTAGCTCAATCTAGAGGAATTTTATGGACCCCAACACAATCTGCAAGTTACTTAGAGCCTAGTTTATGAAAATGAAAAAGCCCTTTACATTCAGATAATTGTTTTTTCTTATAATCTATGACGAATGTTCACATGCCCTGCTGTAGTTTACTGTACAAACCAATTAGCACTAGAAATCTATGACAGCTAAGTTAGTACAAAGCTAAATGGATACACCTTCTCAACAAACACATTTTTAACCCATTTAAGGTATGAATTTCGGCATAAGTTAACAACAATCTGAAAGGGTAGACTTTATTCTGTCAAACTATGCTGAAATGTGAAATTCGACTTTTTTGGTGCAAGCATTCCATTTTTAGAATTTTCTCAGAAACGAAGCTTGCGCCAAGCGACTGATTTCGCTGTGCAGAGTCACATATAGCAAAAACAGTCACTCATACACATGCACACAAACATCCACATACAAGCACACACACACACACACACACACACACACACACACACACACACACACACACACACACACAGGTGTGTCTGTTTGACAATGTTGAATATTCTGTTTTGAATGTAGGCTATTCTGTCAATCATGTATTGTACTGTACTTTCTGCTTTGGCAAGGTAATTTTTTGTCATGCCTATAAAGCTCACTTGAATTGAATTGAATTGAATTGAATTGAGAGAGAGGGAGAGAAAGAGAACATGACAACCATTCGTTTCAGTCAGAGCCCCATGCTTCCCTGTCTACCCTATCTGTGTCCTCTACTTGAGTGTATGTGTTTTTTTTTTGGTTTGTTTTTTTAATTCACACGCTTCACAGGTGGCTCTCAGGTGACAAAAAAATCTGTCCTTGCCTGTTCCGGCGCCTCGAGACTCTTCAGAAGCCAATTGTGTGTGTGTATGGTCTCCCCATTAGCGTGTGCTGTTAGAGAAACACTCAGAGTAAAACGGAACATGAAGTCAATGGTTCTCCTTACAGAGAACCTTACTGAACCAAAACGCTCTCAGATCTACTCTTAAAAGGAGATATTTGGGCTGAGTCAATCCAAAGAGAATAATATACAGTATATATAAAAATAATTGATACAGACTAAATATTTAACCAGCAACTTCCTCGGAGAGGAGCACTTTAGCTTGACTAGTTTCTTTTCACTATTACTGCAATGTAGGTTTTGGAAAGCAGTTTTCCTTTTCTGGATAGGCTTAAATAATCTCCCTCACGTCAGATGAGGCGTTATGCCGCTTCCATATGAGACCGATACTGATGGGAGGGATTTCAGGACGAAAATGAAACAAACCAATCAGGGCCGAGATTTTTCTTTGGTTGTCATTGGTTGGCTGAAGTAATACATTAATAAAGATGTAGGATAAGTCGTTTATCCAATCATGTGAAACGACGTTTTGCCTTTTGGTTCATTAATTATGGTTCAATTAATTATGCAGGAATGTGGAAAACGTCTTAAATGAGGGATAATGACTGCCGAGGTGTCCCGATATAAGGTACTAATGAACAAGG
>JAODXP020007329.1:27500-30000 GCA_027497455.2 Sardinella longiceps | reverse complement strand
AGGGCATACAGGGCAATGCCCGGTGGGCCAATGGTCATTTTCTGGGCAGGGGCTGTCATTTACTCATAATTTTCATAAAGGATATTGGGCAACTTTAATTAAATCTCTCATATTGATGCAATATGTCCAACTTAGAGTGTTATTTTAGCAAGACACAACATTTCTATTATTGAATAAAATCATGGTGGGCCGCCATGGCCAAAAATGCCCGGGCCATTTTTCCGGCCCTGCCTGTAACCACCTACCGCACATCTCAACCAAGGACACTCAAGTACTCACCTGTACACAGAAATACAGGAGTTCCCGGAAAACAGTACCCACTAGAACACAAATGCCCACTAGAACATAGGACCATAAGTACCCATTAGAGCACAGGAATACAAGTACCCACTAGACAGAAACACAATAAACTTGAGCACAGGAACACAAGTATCCACTACAGCATAGGTGAATACCTACTAGAACACAGGACCACAAGTACTCACTACAGCACAGGAACAAGTACCCACTAGACTCAAGCAGAGAAAGAAGTACCCAACAGACTCAAGTACAGGAACACAGAACACAGAAAAACATCTACCCACAAAAACACAGGAAAAACAGTGGCAACAGGAACCTGGGAAAACAGGTACCCACTAGAACATGAGTGACCACTGGAGAATGACTGTCCACTCTACCACTGGACAAATCCCCTTTGGACTCTTGGTAATAGAGAAGAGTGTTATCCTCTGTGCTATCTTTAAAACAAAAACAAAAAAAAAAAAAAAAAAACCCTGTAATTTCCTTTTTCTACAAAAAAGTCTGAACACAAAACCCATTTCAAAACTTTGAATCTTGTTACAAAACTGAAGTACTACCTAGAAACACTTTTAACTGTGTTCAAAAATCAACCAATGGTCTCAACCCAATCACTATGCAGGTGTAATGCAACTCTTTGCTGAGCTGTAATTATGCTGGAATAATGCATCCAAAAAGGGAGGACAGTGTTCATGGGCTCGGCATTTAGCTCCAGGAGGAATGTTTATTCATTCATTCAAGGAAAAATCTGCAATCAGAAAATTTAATATTATAATTACAAAAATATATATAAAATTGCACTTTGTAGGAGAAATCCAGTGTGAATCTCTCCTTGTTGAAGGTACATAGAGTGCTGTCAGGAAGAAAAAGAACTGCAGACAACTCTTGTTGACTTTAATCAACAGAACTGTGGATTGATTCTCTCCTGATTTCTACTTTAAATAGTTTTGTGCCCCTATGTCCCACTTGGAATTAATCAAAAAGCTCTGTGCACTGTTAAAACGCCTGACAGTCCTACATCACTATACGCCCCCAACCAGAATTAAATACATTACAGGTAATATTAAGATATAAACAAATTGCAAAACCAGATAGATTAAGTTATAAAACCTTCCATGGGATTACCTTGCTATGTATGGAATATTTTAATCTCGTTAACGGCATTCATTATGAGAATATCATCAACACGCTACAGACGCTGGCGCTTGTAATATCGAGGATTAAGAGAGTGTTTGGAAGACGAAGAGGACTGTAAACCACTGGATTTAACCAAGAGACCTGATTGGTCGTTTCTTATCTGAGAATTTATCATCAGCGCCTACATGCAGGATGATGGGAAGAAATGAAACGGCTGAGCAACTTGAATTTATCACCGTTGCTTCAGACATTCCATTTTGTGAAATTAAAAGCTGGGTGTGGGGGTGTGTGGGGTGGGGATGGAGGGGGTGGGTGGGATTGTAGCCTGAGAGGATTTAATTTTTCTCTGCATTTTTATGTCTTTATTTTGAAATCATGTCGCTGCTGGGGAGGCTGTGTTCTCAGATCCTACCCCCGGGGTGGTCAGGCACCTAATGCACTCACTGTGAGACCCACTGGCGCTTAAAGGAAAATTTCACCTTTTTTATGAAAATGGATCATTCACCCACTTCCTTGAGGTTATTGGTGTGAGTAAAAGCCATCACGTTGGTTATAGCATTTTGGCCTCAGTGTATGCGTTTATGCTTTTTCCTAATCCGGCAACCCAAATTATAGCTTTAGCATAGCATACATTGCAGGAAAGTAAAGTAGCCAAAGAGTTGCTATCTGGCACCTATGCTAAGCTAAAGCTTAGAATTTTGAAAAATTGGTGATGCCATACTAGGAAAACAGAGGCACTGTGACCAAAATGCTTTTACCCACAAATATAGAAGCAGGTAAGAGGGTGAAAAACAACTGTATCGTCTTTAAGCTAAAAACCAAAAATGATGAGCTTGTATCTTTGACTGTACTGTATATGTTAATGTCCTTCCTGCAAACTACATCCTGAGCCCGAACAGACTCAGGGAGTCTTGCATGATTGGGACACCACCTGCGATAAATCGTTTTAATGCATGCCGTTCTAAAACCAGCAACGTTCTAAAACTCCGAAACTGCGATCTGACAAGTTGATAATCTTATGATACGGCTTGCAACGGCTTGCAACTGCTTGCAACGGCTTGCATGC
>JAODXP020007329.1:12500-15000 GCA_027497455.2 Sardinella longiceps | reverse complement strand
AAAACCTCCTCTCAAATCAAGGGGATTTGTTTGTTTTTCTCTCCTGCAAACAGTACAAATTCCCTCTGAAGCTTACATCAGGCACACACACACAAACACACACACACACACACACACACACACACACACACACACACACACACACACACACACACACATGTACAAACAGCTTCAACTTCGTTGGCTCTTTACCAACAGCACAATGCTTTATCAAAGACACAGAAACACACACACACACACACACACACACACACACACACACACACACACACACACACACAAACACTTTATTCATACATCACTAACACTTTACAAGGCTTCATCACAGAGAAGAAAAGAATCATTATGCAAAGCCTTAAGCCAGGAGTTTAGTCTGAATTTCCAACTTTGTTGTGTTGTTAAATCCACCCTAATCGCTTCATTATCCAATTAGAGCGGAGCTTCATTGTGTCCCTGTGTGTAATTAACCAACCAGGCCTGAATGAGATGGAAGAACTACAATCGTGTAATAAGGCACAGGCACAGACTCAGAAGAACACACAGAGCAAAGGAGGAGATTGTGTGTGTGTGTGTGTGTGTGTGTGTGTGTGTGTGTGTGTGTGTGTGTGTGTGTGTGTGTGTGTGTGTGTATGTGTGTGCGTACCGCTAGAAATGTTGGGTCCTATTACAGAAATTAATTTTGTGATTGAGTGACTATAGTCACTGTCTCACATTTTGATTGGTTGATAGGTGTGTAATGAGTGCAATGTGTGTGTGTGTGTGTGTGTGTGTGTGTGTGTGTGTGTGTGTGTGTGTGTGTGTGTGTGTGTGTGTGTGTGTGTGAGTGTGTGTGTGTGATGTATCAAGTCAGTGTATTACATAATCATTGAGTGAGGAACAGTGAGTTTCAAACAACACATAGAACATCTCATTTATGTGTGGTTTTTTATGTGTTGTTTTTGTCATGCATTGTTTTTTTTCCCATCTATTGATTGGTGTGGCACAGTATTCATGTTTCATGCTACCTCTGGACTACAGGGCTGTGTTTGAGTGTTCTATGCAGATGACACTGGGGTTGGGTTTGACGCTGCTTGTAGATGCTTGGCCTGTGTGCCATGTTGTGGACTGGGGCTGTTTTTGATGCTGTAGTCATTATGTCTTTGTTTGATGCTACTTGTAGACACTGTGGCTGTTTTTGATAGGATGACATAGCCCACCCATAATATGAATGTTCATCCGTATTCATGGTCTGGGGACGGTCTTCTGGGGTTTACATCGGTTCGTTTACATCGGTAGACATTAGACAAGTTGTCCAATCATTTCAAAACCAGAATTGAAAGTGTGTTCCGCGAGCAAGCTCAAGTGGTCCGCGAGAGGATTTCCGAAAAATATTTTTATTTAGTCTGTTTCTCACTAAAATTATTTTTAAAGCCAAAGAGGAGTGGTTCAATGATTACTATGAATTTGAAGTGTCCATAATGGCAATTTAGAAATGCCTGTTGATTTAGTCAAAGGGTAAGGCATAGCAGCATGCAACTTGGTGAGGGGGCGCGAGGGTAGGTGGTCCCAGAAAAATATGTTTTGGGCAAAGTGGTCCCTGGTCTGAAAAAGTTTGAGAAAATCTGGTCTAAGATGATATAATACTTAGTTTGTTAGTTTGTGGGCTGAAATTCTTTTTGCGTTCCTGGGAGACTCATTAAAAAAATACACATATTTAGATGACACACAACATAGTCAAATAGATAACAGTCTGTGTATGTTTCGTAACGAATATGTCTAACACGCATATGTTTGTCCGTGTTTCAAGAAAGATACACTGTAATCCATGAGTGAGTCTAACTGTGTGTGCGCACATTTCTGTGTGTATGTGGGGGGCGGAGTGTGTGTGTGTATGTGAGGAAGGTGTGTGTGTGTGTGTGTTTATGCATACATCATGAAGGATACAGTGTAATCCTCTACATCATCCGTGTAAGGTGTGTGTGTGTGTGTGTGTGCGCGCGCGCTTGTCTGTGTGTGTGTGTGTGTGTGTGTGTGTGTGTGTGTGTGTGTGTGGGCATGGATAACAACCCCCCGAGGGTAAAGCACTGTAAAAGGGGTAAATTGACAATCTCAGCCCCCTGTGAAATGTCACACACAAGTGATTAGCCTGGCACACTGCCATTAGCAATAAACAGTGGCAGGCCATTTCCATACACACATTATCATTTACTCACAGATGAGCGTGCGCGTGTGTGTGTGTGTGTGTGTGTGTGTGTGTGTGTGTGTGTGTGTGTGTGTGTGCGTGACTGTTATACATTTTTCTGTTTGTGTGTGTGTGTGTGTGTGTGTGTGTATGTGTGTTTGTGTCTGTGTGTAGGGAGGTGGGGAGAAGATGCCTAAAATAGGCCTTTTTGCAGGAAAACAAAAAACAAAAACACTGTTATTTTAATGTGTGAAATATGAGTTTTGATATTTGGTCCTAAATTGTTCAGTGTGTGTGTGTGTGTGTGTGTGTACTGACATACGGTGTGTGTGTGTGTGT
>JAODXP020007329.1:0-10000 GCA_027497455.2 Sardinella longiceps | reverse complement strand
AAATATCATGCTTTATTCCCTTTTATTTACATAAGTATGCCTCGTTTACTGCCAGCTGTGTGTGTGTGTGTGTGTGTGTGTGTGTGTGTGTGTGTGTGTGTGTGTGTGTGTGTAGGTGTGTGTGTCCAGGGAGTCAGATAGCCTTTCAAACATACAGAGCCAGTCTAAGAGAGTGCAATGGGCTTCTAATGGTATGCATACGGTAATGAGTCCCTTGTGTGTGTATGTGTGTGTGTGTGTGTGTGTGTGTGTTAGTGTGCATATATGATACATACTGTATTTTTGTTTATAATTATTGTATGTATAATATGTGTGTTTGTGAGTGAAAAAGAGACAGAGAGAGAGAGAGAGAGAGTGCGTGATTGTACGTGTGTGTGTAAGAGAGTGAGAGAGAAAGAAATAAATTGTGTGTGTGTGTGTGTGTGTGTGTGTGTGTGTGTGTGTGTGTGTGTGTGTTATAGTGCATATACAATACATACTACAGGTATTTTTGCTTATAATTAATGTATGTATGTCTTAATATGTGTGTTTGTGAGTGAAAAAGAGACAGAGAGAGAGTGTGTGTGTGATTGTGTGTGTGTGTGTGTGTAAGAGAGAGAGAGAGAGAGAGAAATGTGTGTGTGTGTGTGTGTGTATGTGTGTTTCTGTGCGTGTATGTGTGTGTGTGTGTGTGTGTGTGTGTGTGTGTGTGTGTGTGTGTGTGCATGTGTATATGTGTGTGTGTTTGTGTGTGACAGTAGACAGAAATGCAGTAAGCCTTCGGCTCCATGACTCACTGATCCATTTTCCCTCATTTCCCCCAGACCACAACCAATTTCTATTATAAGCTTCACACACACACACACACACACACACACACACACACACACACACACACACACACACACACACACACACAGACAAACGCACACATTATGTATCATACACATACCAAAAGGCTCACTCAGTAACAATTGCACTACTCTGTCGTAAACACACATAGACAGAAGCACACAAACACACACACACACGTTGTCTGTCATACACACATGCGCCAAAAGGTTCACTCAGTAACAGTCACACAACTCTGTTGCATACACACATACACAGAAGCACACACACACACACACACACACACACACACACACACACACACACACACACACACACACACTCACACACACACACACACACACACACACAAACACACTCACACATGTACGTTTTCTGTCATATACACATGCGCCAAAAGGTTCACTCAGTAACAATCACACCACTCTGTTGCATACACACATAGACAGAAGCACACACACTAACACACATACACACACACACACACACACACACATGTACGTTTTCTGTCATATACACATGCGCCAAAAGGTTCACTCAGTAACAATCACACCACTCTGTTGCATACACACATAGACAGAAGCACACACACTAACACACATACACACACACACACGCGCGCGCGCGCGCGCATGCACACACGCACACCTCACATGTATGTTTTCTGCTATACACACATAGACAGAAGCACACAAACACTCACACATACTGTACACACACACACACACACACACACACACACACACACACACACACATACACACAGGACCTCAGAATGACAGCCATTATCCAGATTTCCATTTGATCCGGTGGTGAATAATGAGGATAAATCACACTATAGCGTCACGGATGCCAATAATTAGGTAGTAGAGAGGTAGGCAGGACTGTCAAAGTAACACACACACACACACACACACACACACACACACACACACACACACACATATGCATACACACACATTTCAAACAGGAGTAGACAGCACTGTTATAACCTAGTCACAGCACAGCTGACAGTGAGAAATGAGTCTGATATGCTCTCTCTCTCACGCACACACACACACACACACACACACATCTCACGCACACACACACACATGCAAACAGTGTGAGCATTGACCTTACTCTCTCTCTCTCTCTCTCTCTCTCTCTCTCTCTCTCTCTCTCTCTCTCTCTCTCTCTCTCTCACACACACACACACACACACACACACAGGCACACACACACACACACTCACTCACACACACATTGCTGAGGGCACATAAAAGATGCAAATCATATACAAACTGCCTTTCTCCTATCTAACCACTCAGTCCCAATGTGCACACATACGCTCATTCATACACACACACACACACACACACACACACACACACACACACAGCTATGCAGGAAAGTCTGGCGCAGTGTGCAACCAATAAAGCATGGGAAAATGAGAAACTCTCCATCTCTCTCTGTTGTCACAGGCAACTTTCCATTCTACCACCATTTCTGTAACGAGTGTTTAATTATTATAATGTGCAGGAGAGGGGAGATACACAGATATGTTCACACACATACAGTAACACTAGGGCTGGTACGGTTCACACAATCCACAGTTTATATCCCGGTTTTCGGGTTACAGCAAGTATGGTTCTTGTTTTTTCTTTTCTTTTCTTTTTAATAAAGACTGGGGGGGCAGGGTGCCGGGGCGGTGAAGGTAGCACTGCCTGAAAGGCGGCGTTTAGTGCACAAAAGACCAAAGCCTGCCCAGAATATCATGCCAAGGGGCCCATGAAGAAGTTAGCTACGAAATAGCATCTAGCAACAGGCCAAATGGTTATAAGCCTGTATGGTCTAAGTTTGTAATTTGTGATTATGAAGGGGAACCCAGTCCAATAAACTTTAAAAAAGAACTCTTAAAGGGGAAATGCAGTGTGACTCAATCCATAGCCCTGTTGTTCAAGGTCATCAAGTGTTTTTAGACATTAACTTTTAGTTTAATTGTCCTTTGCCCCATTCAGTGAATAGTAGCTGCTGTTTTGTTTTCAGGGATGAAATTTTCGGACGTGTGTATTGGGACAAGTAAGAACTGATTCGATTTTGGTGGCGATTGGTGATCCAGAACACCATCTGTGACCACATTGTCTTGGCGGAGGTCTGCGCTCTGTGAGCGCTTTTCTAGTTCTATGTATTTCTGCAACCAGTCTCATTAAAGGAATTATCCAGAGTAAGTCAACCCATTACTCTCTTATTTCACTTTGCTACAGTGCTGTATGAGAAGAAGCGAATGTAACGGAGGCCAGCTAGTTCGGCTAGCTTGGTGGCAGTACATGTAAGGGCCCTATTTTGACGACGCAAAGTCAACTGTTGTTTGACGGATGGCGCATATGGTTTTGGGGGGGGTGTCGGCGGCTTTTTTGCTATTTTCACAGCGCAGAAAATGAACTTCGCGCTGGCGCAAAGTCCAAAAAGGTTGGACTTAGGATGCCTAATTAATCATGGGTGTGTGATGGGTGTAACGCAGACATAACCAATGACAGATCAATCTCTCATTGCCTTTAAGAACGAACAGCGCAAAGCGCCTGGTGAATTGCTATCACACCAGCTGATCTCCTCCTTGTGCATTTAAAGAAATTAAAATATTGAATAGCGAGCAAGCTCACACGTCGGGTCTAGTCATAGTCAGAGCCGTAATGGGTATGGTAATATTAAATTGATGTCTACAGGCTGCACAAGACACGAAGGAAGTTGATTTAGTCCTGATAGATATCTCGGAATATTCATTCGAAAGCGAAAGTAAACTTGATTCTCCATTTAACGTCCCCCTTCTTATATCCTCACGCGTTTTCTGTTGCAGGCTATAAATTGTGGTTAACCACATCTTCCTGAGCATCATAATGTCAAGTCAAGTCAAGTCAAGTCACTTTTATTTATATAGCACATTTCAAACAACATAGTTGATCCAAAGTGCTTTAAAAATAATGATAATAATAATAATAATAATAATAATAATAATAATAATAATAATAATAAACAATAAACAAATAATAATAATAATAATAATAATAATAATAATATGCAAATGACCAAATAAAACAAACAAACAAAAATAATAACAAAAATAAAAGAGGAAAAGGGTTTAGGGAGAATTAAAGGCTAGGGAAAAAAGATGTGTTTTTAACTGAGACTTAAAAAGATCAATGGTATGAATGGACCTAATGTGGGAGGGGAGACTATTCCAGAGCTGGGGAGCAGAAACAGAGAAGGCTCTGTCACCTCTGGTTCTAAGGTGAGAGGAGGGAACAGAAAGAAGAAGTTTAGAGGAAGATCTGAGTGGCCTAGAAGTGCAGTAAGGACTAAGTAAATTGCAGATGTATTCTGGAGCTAATTGATGTAAGGCTTTGAAAACATAAAGTAACAATTTAAACTCAATTCTATATTTCACTGGCAACCAGTGCAGTTCACAGAGCACAGGAGTGATGTGATCACGCTTCTTAGTTCCAGTAAGCAATCTAGCAGCAGCATTTTGAACCATTTGTAATCTAGCAATAGAAGAGTTGGGAAGGCCAAAATAAAGTGCATTACAATAGTCTAATCTTGAAGTGATGAATGAATGAATTAGTGTTTCCATGTCTTTAGCAGAGAGGAAAGATTTTAACTTTGCAATAGTTCTCAATTGGAAAAAACTGGCCTTCACCACACTGCTTATTTGATTACTGAATGTGAGTGAAGAATCCAGGTAGACTCCAAGGTTTTTGACTACACTACTGAAATTTGAAGATAAGGGACCAAGAGCATTACTCAGGTCAGAAACAGAAGTAGGAGGCCCAAATAAGATCACTTCAGTTTTCTTTTCATTAAGTTGTAAGAAATTCATGGCCATCCAACATTTGATGTCATTAAGACAGTTAAACAGGTTTACCAAAGAGCCAGAGTCACCAGGAGTGACTGGAAGGTAAAACTGTGTGTCATCTGCATAGCAATGGTATTGAACACTGTATTTTTCAAAAATTGATCCAAGTGGGAGCATATACAGTGAAAATAAAAGAGGACCTAAAATGGACCCTTGGGGGACACCACACTTGATTGGAGCAGAAGAAGAGGAATAATTATCCAACCTGACTGAAAAGGTTCTATTGCTCAAATAAGACTTAAACCATTGCAGTACTGTGCCCTGTAGACCAACTTCAGCTTCCAATCTTTTTACAAGAATGGAATGGTCTATTGTGTCAAATGCAGCACTAAGGTCGAGGAGGACTAGGAGGGCACAGGAACCAGAATCAACAGAGAGAAGGATGTCATTGTGGACTTTGATCAGGGCAGATTCAGTGCTGTGTAAGGATCTAAACCCAGATTGGAATTTATCAAAAATGCTAAACTTGTTTAAGTATGGAGATACCTGGGAGAGGACTACTTTTTCCAGGATCTTAGACATAAAAGGCAATTTGGAAATAGGCCTATAATTCTTAAGATCATTGGTGTCAAGATTAGGCTTTTTAAGTAGTGGTTGCACTACCGCCTGCTTAAAACTAGATGGGACCTCTCCATATGTCAAGGAGTTATTAATTATAGCCAGTACACTAGGACATATGGCTGTAAAGACTTCCTTGAAAAGGCGAGAGGGTAAGACATCTAAGTGGCAAGTGCTAGGTTTTAAGTGAGACACCACCTCAGAAAGCTGGAAGGGAGACACAAGTTGGAAGTGTTTGAGAGAGCTGAGTGATAAAATAGGAACAGATGGGTCATTATCTGAGGGTGGAATAAGAGATTTGATATTGTCAATCTTATCAATAAAGAATCTGAGAAACTTTTCACAGATCTCAGTGGAAGGGGCAACAGTGGAAGTGGCAGCAGGAGGATTTAAAATTGAGTTAATAGAGCTAAACAAGATTCTAGGTCTATGAGAATTACTATTAATTAAGTCTGCATAATACTCAGCCTTAGCCGTCTTAACAGCTCTTTGGTACATTTTAAGAGAATCTCTATAAATGTCATAGGACACCTGTAATTTATCTTTTCTCCATTTACGTTCAGCTCTCCTACAGAGTTGTCTGTGGGAGCGAGTGGAGTCATTCAACCAGGGGGTAGAATTAGACTTAGACTTAGAACGTCTAAGTTTTAATGGAGCCACACTATCAAGGGTGTTGGAACAAGAGGAGTTAAAGAGAGTGACTAGATGTTCAGTGTCAGTAAGGGTGGAAAGTGCAACTGGGATACTAGAAGTGTGGTTGAGCATAAAAGTGTCAGAGAAAAGAGTGGCAGTTGAAGAATTAATAGATCGGGCATAAGAGTAAGTCTTCGAGGATGGGGGCGGGGGCGGGGCACAAAGCAAAAGTGATTCAAACAAAATCATAAAATGGTCAGACACACCGATATCAACAATATCAACATTGCTAACTGAGAAACCAGATGACAGCACAAGGTCTAATGTATGGCCCTTAATATGAGTCGGAGCCATAACAGATTGTGTGAGATTAAAAGAGTCCACTAAGCATAGAAACTCTTGTACCAAATGCTTAGAAGGGCAGCATATATGAACATTGAAATCTCCTACAATTAGCAACCTATCAGAGCGAGAAGACATCAGAGTTAACAGTTCTGAAAATTCTGAGATGAAATTAGAATTCCATTTAGGAGGCCTGTACACTAATGCACAGAGGACAGGAGAAATTACATTTAGCTTAAAAAGCTGAACCTCAAAAGAGGTGTAACTATCAGTTGGCATCAATTTGCATTTAAAACTATTGTTGAACACAGTAGCAAGACCCCCTCCACGACCTGAAACTCTTGGAGAATTTAAGAAATTGCAGTAAGGAGGACAGAGTTCACCAAGACCAGTCATATCCCCACTATTAAGCCACGTTTCAGTCATAAATAAAAAGTCCAACTGATGATGAGTAAATTTGTCATTTAAGATGAACGACTTATTAGAAAGCGATCTAACATTAATGACTGCAAATCTGATTGGGGGAGGATCACCGGTAGCAGACAGGGATGACTCCAAGTTGTTGAACAGTTCGTCACGTGATCCGACTGGTGGAGAGATGATGCTAGTTACGCTGACATCAAGAGCTTGGATCGCTCCCATGTTGGATATATCAGCAGGCTGCTCTGGAAGATGACATTTTGACACCTCTGCTTGAGTGCGACGAGAGCCTCGATGCACATAGCGCTTTCTCTGAAGAATGCCCACAGTGCGGCAGAGATGGAGAGTGTCTTCACTAGGCTTATCAGCACAGATGAACTGCCGTAAGTCCTGGGCTGTGTAGACAAGGCCCACCATAGCCAAGGTGCACACTCCGATACAAAACGTCCAATTTGGGGAGATGCAATTCATTGGCCACGTAGTTACAACCTCCTTCAGCTGGTTAGTCAACCGACTAGCTACACCAGCGGCTGGATAGTCAACCGACTTGAAGCCAGCAAGTTCCGCAGAAAAGTCAAAGATGGAGGAGATAGGGATGCAGTTTGAGACCAGGAGCCACACACAGAGAAAACCAGGCAGGCAGGCAGGCAGGCAGGCAGACAGACAGGCACGCAGAATGCAGGTAGGTTATGCAGGCAACAGAAGCGCAGCTGACAATTTCAATAGCGCATCGCCAGTCCACTTTCTTTAGCAGATGACATAAATGCCACGACGAAAAATGATGCAAAAATAACGGAAATAAATGTCGGAAAATATAGAGGAAACTATACTGAATGCTGAATAAAAAAATATTTACATTAAATTATAAAACTTTTAAAAATGTCAAATAAAAACAAGCCAGGCGGAGCGGCGTACGTCTCGCCAGCGTCCCCGTAACCTAGCAACCTTATGTATAATAAATCCGTGTACCTTCCGTTCATTCGTTTTTCGTTTTGAAACCAAAATGAAAAAAACGAAAAAACCATTTGATTTTCCATTTTCCGTTTTAAAAACAAAAATGAAAAATCGGATAACGAGTGGTTTTTTCGTTTTTCGATTTCTGCAACTGAATGAAAAATAGAACATTCGGATAACGGGACTGGCTGTTTGTTTGTGTAGGAAATGGAATAAAACTCCGAAGCAAGATTCTAGAGCGGTCTTTGCTCTGTGCCAAAGTTCTAAACCACACGGCAAAAAGGTATCCCGTCACCACCATTCCACAGGCTACCAAATGATGAAACCACAAATAAACAAAATAATCTGAGTTGTTACAGTATTACGAACCAATAACCTTAGACAACATATGGCTGATAGTGTCATTACTGAAGCCTATGTGATAGGGGTGCGCATTCATCAATTTATGAGCTACTTTTGAGATGACATGGTCATGCACTCGCCGGTTGCACAAGCTGTAGGCCTACACTCTTGCTAGCCTACGAATATCTTCAAAATGCTGTGAGCCGACAAAGACTACGCGAACATGTCAAAGACACAATGCTTTCATACTCAAACAGACTATTTTTCATCTCAACCAAGAGCAGCTGTCATTGAACCAGCTGCACATAAACTTTTGGATAAGGCATTATGCTATTTCAAAACTTTTTTGCTGCGGCTGTGGCGTTTTTTGCATGTCAAAGCCAAAACGAGGAAAAATTACACATTGTTATAAGTTTTGTGACCTGCCAGCATTGCACTTGCGATCGACTACCACTGGTACACAACCTCCCCCTTTTTAGGTTGTGCATGCACAGACGTCACCTAATAACATTGTGGATTACTGAGACTAATTTTTCCATTGGGATTTACGCGGTTCTGCTTTGGCTACAGTGCATGTAAGTTATGATTTTGTGTTAATTTTGCTTGCTGTGGTTATTAGTGTAGGCTACTATGCTAGCTTTTCATAACAGTAGCTAGCCATTAAGTGGATGCTTAGCATGTCTTAGCTGCCTAAGTTTTGGAATTAGTCTATTCAACCAGGTGCTTGTAACTTTTGCCATGCAAGAGACGCTGTCAGCTCCAGTTGTATTCTTGCCCTCTGTCCCATAGGCCATGGCCGTATTTATTAATTAGTTAACATAGCAGCCACCCAGGTAACGTTGAGCTGGCTGAGTTGACAGTATGCTGAAGTGTTGCTAGTGCATACGTAGCCTATTCATGTCTGGAGCTGTTGACAGTGTATTCATAATCATTAGGATAGACACATTCTGCATGGATAAACGTTAATCCTAGCTAGTGTTTTTGCATCTAATGTAGGACCAGGAGCAGTAGTGGTGTATTGCACCGTTGTTATTTTCCCCACTGAACAATGTATGAGCAAAGTATTGCTAGCTACAATGATAGCTGCTTCATTTAGTAAGAAGACATCATTGGCAGCCAGTTAGCATCTAGTATCAGACAAAGTAGCCTAAGATTGTTCATTGCAATAGGCTGACACGTTTCATGATCTGTTTGTGGGCTAGAACTAGGATTGATGTTTCCTAACGAGCTACCAATCGGAAGCAATTTGTAATTTTTCCTCGTTTTGGCTTTGACATGCAAAAAAATCGGCACAGCCGCAGCAAACTAGCTGTCAACTGCACGGATGCGTCATGCCTTATCCAAAAGTTTATGAGCACTGGTTCAAAGACAGCTGCTCTTGGTTGAGATGAAAAATAGTCTGTTTGAGTATGAAAACATTGCGTCTTTGACATGTTCGCGTAGTCCTTGTCGGTTTACAGCAGTGTTATTTCAGCATTTTTGGGTTTGAGGGGCCAGCTTCACACAGGTCATTTAGCTGATATTCGTAGCAAGAGTGTACAGCTTGTGCAACCGGCGAGTGCAGTGCATGATCTCAAAAGTAGCTCGTAAGTTGATGAATGCGCACCCCTATCACATAGGCTTCAGTAATGACACTATCAGCCATATGTTGTCTAAGGTTATTGGTTCGTAATACTGTAACAACTCAGATTATTTTGTTTATTTGTGGTTTCATCATTAGGTAGCCTGTGGAATGGTGGTGACGGGATACCTTTTTGCCGTGTGGTTTAGAACTTTGGCACAGAGCAAAGACCGCTCTAGAATCTTGCTTCGGAGTTTCATTCCATTTCCTACACAAACAAACAGCCAGTCCCGTTATCCGAATGTTCTATTTTTCATTCGGTAGCAGAAATCGAAAAACGAAAAAACCACTCGTTATCCGATTTTTCATTTTTGTTTTTAAAACGGAAAATGGAAAATCAAATGGTTTTTTCGTTTTTTTCATTTTGGTTTCAAAACGAAAAACGAATGAACGGAAGGTACACGGAT